>JAKUCM010000829.1:0-33005 GCA_023374145.1 Lepidium sativum | reverse complement strand
ATATTCCATACTTGATTCAGTACCCATGGCTTAAAAAGTCAGGCAAAAACAGTGAATCCACATTATAAAATTTTCAAAGTCTTAAGATAAAAGACTATGGATTGGTTTTGAGTTCGTTTGGATGGGAAAACACAATTAATCTACCCGACTTAAAGAAAAGTCTTAATTTGAAAACAGATTATGTACT
Organism: Lepidium sativum; assembly: GCA_023374145.1. Lineage (NCBI taxonomy): Eukaryota > Viridiplantae > Streptophyta > Magnoliopsida > Brassicales > Brassicaceae > Lepidium > Lepidium sativum. The sequence continues at coordinate 32,818 of JAKUCM010000829.1, read as the reverse complement.
TTTTACTACCCACGGCTTGAAAAAAACTCTAATCAAATAGTATGAATCAAAAACAGGTTATGTGACTAAAAATTCGTTAGACAAAGAATCCAAGATTATGGGATGTGAATAATAGCCCAACGGCTTATACAAGAAGTTATAAGACAAAAATACTAGACAAGGACTATGGATCAGTCTAAGACTTGATGGAATGAGGATTATGGTCTCAAAGCTCTAAAAACTTTCAATGCAAGGACTATAAGTTGAAAACATGATACCCACGGCTTAGAAAAAAGATGAACAAGGACTTTAAACTGACAATAGATGAACTATCTTGCTACTCACGGCCCGATTTCCACTTGTTGGGATTTAAAAACAACCAACGATTAAACAAAGACTAAAAAGTATTCATTACTACAACACAAACCTTAAGAATTGTAAAACAATAAAAAAATTGAAAAAGACCCAGAGCCGTGCCAACGTTGCCCTAACCGATTTAAAACAAAATGCCTCCATTTAATAAAATATAAAATGTTTACAACGACAAATATCATTGTTTACAGCAACAAACATCATTATCAGTGTTTCTAACTAAATTTTCAAAATCAAATGTTTACAGCAAAAATATCATTTGTTGAGTAAGCTTCATTAGCTTAAGGTTTAAAATAAATTTTGATAAGTTGATTAAAATTTAAGATAAGACCAAGTAAAGTTCTAAATAGATTTAAGTTAGGTAAAATCTATGTAAATACGATTAAGAGAAGATTATCATGAGTTGTTGAGAATCTATAAATAGGTAACTCTTTAAGTTGTAAAGATTTACGAGCAAAGAATACGATTTGTGTATTATTCAGTTTTGAGTAAGTTTCTGATTAATACAAAGAGATGTTTAAAGGATTTGCTTGAGTGTTTGATACTTTAGTTGGTATCAGAGTAAACCAGGTTTAAAAGATCTTGAAGTTGAAGATCTACTCCAACGATGGGAGACGACGTGAAAGCTGCGAAGAAAGACTCGGTTCCGTCCTCTGTTTTGTGTCCAATGTTATCATCCACCAACTACACGGTGTGGGCGATGAAGATGAAGGAGGTCCTCCAAGTACACAAAGTATGGGAAACAATCGATATTGGATCAGGTGTTGATGAAAAAAATTACCTAGCAAAAGCACTTATGTTCCAATCAATCCCCGAGAACTTAATTTTACAAATTGGAGAACAAGACTCACCTAAAGCGTTATGGGAATCGATCAAAGCATTGAATCTAGGAGCTGAAAGAGTTAGAGAAGCGAGACTTCAAACTCTCATATCAGAGTTCGATATACTTCGAATGAAAGAGACAGAAAATATAGATGCTTTCTCTGGAAGGATGAAAGAGATAGCATCGAATTCAGCTGCTTAAGGTCAGACAATTGATGAGTCAAAACTGATGAAGAAGTTCCTCAATGTGTTACCTAGAAGCAAATTCATACACTTGACAGCTTCGTTGGAACAAGTGTTGGACTTAAACAAGACTGGCTTTGAAGACATTGTAGGAAGACTTAAAGCATATGAAGAGAGGATAAAAGAAGAAAAAGAAAGTGAGTCACATGAGAATCTACTTTATTCAAGTACACACAACAACAAAGGACAAACTTATGGAAAGGGAAAGGCTCAGAATTCACAAAACAGAGAGAAAAAGGATCGATCAAACATTGTTTGCTTCAGGTGTGTTAAGAGAGGGCACATTGCCTCAGTGTGTCCAGAAAGGAGAAAGAAACTTGAAGAGCTGAATAAAGTAAAAGATAAGCAAGATGACTCATAGACAGATGAAGTTGATGAAATAGTATATATGCACGAAGTGATTCTTCTTAACGAAGAGAAAGTGTTTCCAGAGAAGCTTAATAAAGGAAACAACGAAAGTGGTGAGTGGTATCTTGACAATTGGGCAAGCAATCACATGACAGGAGAGAAATCGTATTTCTCAGAGCTAAACTCAGAGATTAAAGGCAAGGTGAGATTTAGAGATGGTTCGAGTGTTAAGATTGAAGGGAAAGACTCGATTATCTTCAAAACAAAGGTCGGAGATCAGAAGTTGATGTCTGAGATATATTACATTCCAAGTCTAAAAAGTAGTATCTTGATTTTAGGACAAGCTACAGAAGAAGGTTGTGAGGTCCTTATGAAGAATGAGTTTCTTACTTTACATGATAAGAATGGAAGATTACTTATCAAAGTAAGAAGAGTTGTTAATAGACTGTATAAAGTGAAGCTGCAGATTGATAAACCTGTGAGTTTTCTCTCAAAAATTTGTGATGAATCTTGGAAGTGGCATGCTTGTCTTGGACATGTTAGTTTTAAAGCTCTTAAGGATATGTCAGCACAAGAGATGGTACGAGGTTTACTTAAGATAACAATTGACAATCAGATTTGTAAATCATGTTTAATAGGAAAACAGACACGACTTAAGTTTCCAAAGGCAAGCAGTTTTAGAGCATCGAAGGTCTTTGAATTAGTACATGCTGATCTATGTGGTCCTATATCTCTAGCAACACCAGCTCAGAACAGGTACATCTTTGTCTTAATTGATGATTGTACGAGATATATGTGGACACTATTACTAAAATAAAAGGGAGATACGTTCACAAAATTCAAAGACTTCAACACTATGATTGAAAAATAGCACGAAGGGAAGGTCTTCATGCTGAGAATTGACATAGGATGAGAATTCCTGTCAAAGGAATTTCGTGTCTACTGTGAAAAAAATGGGATCAAAAGACAATTGAATGCTCCCTATTCACCACAGCAAAATGGTGTAGTAGAACGACGAAACAGAACATTAATGGAGATGACTCGAAGCATTCTCAAGGCCATGATAGTTCCAAATTATTTGTGGAGAAAAGGAGTGAGACACTCTACTTATCTGATAAATCGAGTTACAACTAGAGCTCTGCAAAATCAAACACCTTATGAAAGTCTTAAGAAGAGGAAACCGAGGGTTTATCACATTCGAGTATTTGGATGTATCACTTATGCAAAGATTGAAGCTGCAGGTTTAAAAAAACTTGATGATCGTTCACAGACTCTAGTACATCTTGGTAATGAACTAGGAACTAAAGCTTATAGACTCCTAAACCCGAAAACCAAAAGAATAGTCATCAGTAGAGATGTTACTTTTGCTGAAAATCAAGCTTGGAATTGGAAGGGAGAAGAAGAGAATATCAGCTCAGGATCTCAACTGTTTCAGTTACCATGGGAAGAGTTACAAGAAGATGGTTTGGAGTCTGAGGGTCATGAATCTCATGAGAATACTGAATGTGTTGCAGAAGACGACAAAACTGCAACAGAGGAATCTGTCACAAAAGGAACAACTCAGCCGATACGAAGGACTCAACAACAAATACATACACCATCTTACTTGAACGATTATGTTCTCTTTACAGATGTTGAATGTGAAAGATTGTTGCTTTCTCTTAACAACGAACCACTAAATTATGAAGAGGCTAAAGTTTTAGAAGATTGGAACAAGGCTTGCATAGATGAGATCAATTATATCGAACAAAACAAGACATGGAAGCTGGTTGATAAGCCTTACAGAGCAAAAGTAATTGGTTTAAAGTGGATATTCAAGGTCAAGAGGAATGTTGATGGATCAATTAACAAACACAAAGCTCGTTTAGTTGCAAAGGGATATGCGCAGCAAGCAGGTATCGACTTTGATGAAGTTTTTGCTCCAGTTGCACGCATAGAGATAATATGCTTACTCATGGGACTCTCAGCTTACAATGGATGGGAAATTCACCACTTGAATGTGAAAACAATCTTCTTACATGGAGTTTTGACTGAAGAAGTTTATGTAACACAGCCTGTTGGGTTTGAAAAGAAGGGAGAAGAATCCAAAGTTTTCAAACTCTCAAAAGCACTCTATGGACTTCGACAAGCACCTCGCTGTTGGAACACTAAGCTTGATGAGACACTAAGAAGTCTTTTGTTCAAAAGATGTGCGAAAGAAAGCTTTGTTTACAGAAAGGAAGAAGGAATGAATTGCTTGATAGTTGCAGTATATGTCGATGATCTCTTTGTAACTAGAAACACGCAGAAGATCATCAACGATTTCAAAGCTTCAATGTCAAGAAATTTCGAGATGTCTGATTTAGGGAAATTGAGCTTTTATCTTGGAATAGAAGTGAATCAAAAGGAATATGGGATACAGATTAAACAAGAAGCTTATGCTAAGAAGATACTCAAGGAAGCTGGACTTGAGGACTGCAACATGACCCATGTACCAATGGAATTTGGACTCAAACTGAGTAAGGCCAATGAATCTGATCCAGTGATAGATGCAACAGACTATCAAAGAAATATTGGTTGCCTTAGATAGTTGTTGCATACAAGACATGATCTAGCATTCTCAGTAGGAATGCTGAGTACATATTTGCATCAACCGCGAGAGTCACATGGAAGAGCATTAAAACAGATTCTCAGGTACTTAAGTGGAACTTTGAACTACGGTTTAATCTACAAGAAAGGAGGATCAAAGTTGCTTATTGGTTACAGTGACAGTAGTCATAACGTGGATTTAGATGATGGTAAGAGCACTTCTGGTCACATTTTTTATCTTGGTGATGCTTCGATCTCGTGGTGTTCACAGAAACAGAACACGATTGCACTTTCTTCCTGTGAAGCAGAGTTCATGGCTGCAACAGAAGCCTCTAAACAAGCTATATGGTTGCAGGAATTACTGAGTGAAATAACAGCAAGAGAGAGCATAAGAACAATGATCCGAATTGACAACAAATCAGCTTTGGAGTTGACAAGAAACCCAATTTTTCATGGACGTAGCAAGCACATCCATAAACGCTATCATTTCATTCGAGAATGTATAAGCAATGGTCATATTGGTGTCGAGCATGTACCAGGACAATTAGCAGACATCCTAACAAAAGCATTGGCAAGGATCAAATTCAAACACATGAGAAGTCTCATTGGAGTTCAAATCATTTGTGGGAAAGAAATGAAGCTTAGAAGAGAGAATGTTGAGTAAGCTTCATTAGCTTAAGGTCTAAGATAAACTTTGATAAGTTGATTAAAGTTTAAGATAACACCAAGTAAAGTACTAGATAGATTTAAGTTAGGTAAAATCTATTTAGATAAGATTAAGAGAAGATTATCATGAGTTGTTGAGAATTTATAAATAGGTAAGTTTTTGAGTTGTAAAGACTTACAACCAAAAAATACGATTTGTGTATTATTCAGTTTTGAGTTTTTGATATTTTATCATATTATCATATAGAAAAAAAAGTTTCCACTTAAATTTACAACTATTACTTACAATTCTGTAAAACAATTAGGTGAAAATAATTAATAATACATAATTAATTAATTGTACCTTTATCATTTACAAGGCAGATTTGGTAAAAGAAAAAGATAATTTAGAAAATGTTTTAAAAAAGTTTCGTCGACGAACGAGAAGAAGAAAGAATTAGAACAGAAACAAAACTTTCCGTCTACCAAACCCAATATTTCTATGTGTAATATGAACTAAATGTTTGAGATTTTGAATTCATTAAACTTTTGTAAGCCTATTTCTTTATTTTACTTATTATATCAACTATTTTTAATATTAATTAATTGCTATATTCAGCCTAATTATCTGTCATATTTACAAATTCTAAGTCCACCCCACTTGAAAATATATGCTCTTACACTGAAACTAACAAACATATGCCCAAATTTATTTTCAAAATTTTGAGGTCTTAGACCAACAACATAGGCACCGCCCTGGAAACACCTAAGACAAATTGATCACTTTGATTACAGTTTACTGTATCGTTGTATTTATTGGTTTCAATCTTTCCGGTAAAGGATTGGGAGTACCAAAAAATACTTCAATATTAAAATTACTAAATATTTGAATATTCAAATACCCTAAAATATGAACATCTAAAATTACATAAATACCTGAAAATTACTCAACGCATTAAAAAAACTTAAAAATTCAAAAATTTAAAAATATCTAACCAGTTCAGTTTGAGTCAATTAGAAAATACCTCAATACTAAAATATCTGATAAATATTCGAATACTCAAATAATGTCTAGATATTTAGAAATATTTGAAAACCCAAAAAATTACCCAAATTTTTTTTTCAAAAATACTCTAGTGCCTGAAAAATACATAAATACTAGATTATCCAATATCCAAAATTCTCAAACAACCGAAAAATTGCATGTTCTAGAGTACCCAATCATTCTGAATAAGAACCAAATCCAAACCAATATCTAAAAAATATTAAAATGTCCAAATATTCAAATACCCCAAAAGTCCTCAAATACCACAATACATGAATTCTAGAAAACTACCCTTTATTTTTCAAAAGTTAATCAAAATGACCAAAAAAGACCTGATACCGATAAAATATCTAATTGATTCCGATCCAAATATAAAAACTGGAAAATAATGGACTACTCAAAATTGCATAAAATGTTTAAATACCAAAAAAATATTTTAATATTTAAATCCAAGAATCTATCCAAATGTTTTTTTATAAAAACACTCAAAATATCCAAAAAATAACAATAAAATACCCAAATATTAAAAAAAAAACTCGAGTACCTGAAATGGCATGAATACTTAATTATCCAGTACCCAAAATGTCCAATTACTAGAAAAAATTCCAGATACTCGATTAACCGATTAGTTCGAGATAAGAACCGGACCCGAACCGATATTAATAGGTATTTATGTTGAAGACCCATAAAGATCGGATCCAAACCTGATTCTTTAAGGATGATTTCATTTCAGGTCTAAATTTTTAAGGTTAATTCCATTTAGGTTCGAATTGGTTCATGTCTAAATTTAAAGAATCTAAAAAAAATTCAAATATCCAAAAAGTTATTTGAATAACTAACTATTGAACAATGTCTGAATACCCATAAATTATCTGATTTGTTTTCAAAAATTACTCAAAAAATGGAAAAATACCCAAAAATACTCTAAAAGTCGTTTTCCACATTTTCTCACAAATCTGGGCATTCGAGATTTGAGATCAGGTTTAGATTGGTTCCAATCCATTTCAAGTATTTCTAGTAAATGACTTTGGATCCATGTAGGAACTACTATATTTTTGTTTTGGTTATGTGAGTTGGTTGTTTTGGGTAAAAAATTTCAAAAATCAAAAAATACTCGAATAGTCAAATATTTTAAAAATATTTGAATACCAATAAATATCATACTACCCAAAATATTTTAAAAATTACCCAAATATACATAACTAATTAAATATCCTAAGAATATATGAAGACTTAAATATCTATATACCTAAAAATACTCAATTGTCTAATAGTTATCCTAAAATTTTCTAAAAGTTACAGAAAATTATTTGAAAACCCACATAAATCGGGCCTTCAGGTACTTGATCGGTTTTCATATAGAAGATCGAGTAACCGAAAAATATTTTCAATCCAGAAATATTTAGGACTAAATGAAATTATAAGGGTTGATAAAAATAAATCAAAATTCCAACCACTAAAATGGTCAAGCTTGGTTCAAAAAACATCAATGCACTTTCTCTACCCAATCTCTCAAATTAATTCCTTTTTCACCTAACCTTTCTCTCTTGTTGGGTTAGCTTTTATTATTATGTTTTCAAAAAAGCTCTTACTTTTCAACACCATGTTCCATTATGATTTTATTTATCTCTTGTATTTGGAGTAATTATCAAACAGATTCTATTTCACAATCAAATTTTATGTATGCAGACAAAAGTTTTGTCCAAAACTAGACATTTAGATATTCACATTATGTTGAATCATAAACAAATGTATTTATCAGACAACACTAAAAACCCCCTTCAAACTGTTGTTAGTCCAAGTCAGCTGCACGACATTGGTTCTGCCACTCGAAACAATCTTCATAATCAAAGCTACTTGCACAATCCAGCAATACGTTTTGCTGCTGTTCGTAATGACAAATGTAGTTTAATCCGACAAGAAGCTTACATATTGCAGCTTCTGTTTTCTCTCTATCAGCAAAGTAAAGCGTTTGAAGTAGAAGTACGTTTGTTCTCTTTACAATCTGATTATGCTGCTCGAAATTGCGTTCAGTCTGCCACCGGATCATGTTGTGAGCTAAAGGTGCAAGCCAAGATAGTATACCGTCTATTGTTTCTTTCCAATCATGAGCCAGAGGAGCATCATATATCGAAATGTTCTTCAAGTATGCTCTGAGACTAGCCTTGAGTGTTGTTTTCAAACTTGTTGGTAACATTTGGTAAAGATCATCTCTTGCTTCTTCGCCTATTAGATGAGGGTACTTTAGAAGCTTCTCTACCACAATCACAACATTTGCATAGTGCAGAGATAAAGCAGATCCTCCAATAGTTGAAGCTGAAGCGTGTTGAGTTAACCTGCTTTTGAAACCAAACTTACTAGTCCGAATCATCCGAGCTGTATTCAGAGGCATTGTGATCAGACCATCGTCATCATCATAATCACCAATAGTCCTCGGAACCGATCCATTCATTGCAAGGCATTCCATGAACATTCTCCCAGGATTAGTCCCACAAGGGAAATTGAAGTCCCCTGCACGAGTAAATTCCTCTACTTCACTTCTCCTCGAATCCTTAAAACCAGCAACAGATCTCGAATTAGTAACCTTATTAGCTTCATTCTTGCTACGATCTCTCTTCAATGTCGAATCCTTTTTTCCTCTCAAACCAAAACCACCAAAAACAGTTTCAATCCTACCATAGATTGTGCAAACAGTTCTAGCTAACATCTCAACAACCTTATCATAAGTTTGGTTCCATAATGAAGCATCTCTAAGACTCAACACATCCTGCCTCTGCCATAGAAGTTTCTGTTCAAAAGCTTTAACACTCTCCTGATGCTGTTGACTTTTCTTAAGCTTCATTACCGCTTGTTCAAGCTCATTCATCACTTCCATTTCACAATACAAACTACAAGTAGCGTTAACGAATCTTTCCATCTTCTTAACCATACTTTCCATATCCTTAACCAAGAACCCTAATTTCCTAAAATCAATCACCCCATTCACTATATCTTCATAAACATGCTCGAATCCTTGTAAAGCCGGTTCGTTACATTTTTTCCCTAACCTAGACACAACGCTCGCTACACGGCTTAAATCATCTAGCTTCTCAGAGACAGCAAAGTCTAAGAGGTGAGTCTCGTCGGAAGAGACGAGATTTCTGATACCTTCCGACCGAAAAAACCTCGGATTTGAGCTTGGAGATCTCGTTGTCGGAGAGAGAACGGTGAAGGTGAACGGTTTTGGACAGGATGTTAGCTACTTCGAAAGATAAGATTCCAATAGTTTGTTTAGGGAGAGAGGTTGTTTTAGGGTTTTTCTTATTGGGAGATTCAAGAAGAAGAGCGTGTTTGAGATTAGCACTTACTTGGTTTCCCATTCTCACAATCCAAGCTTCTACAACCATGGCGAAAAAAATCCAAAAATAAAAAACGAAACTTTAAAGAGGAAAAAATTCAAAAAAAGTTAGATTCTTTCTCGAAGATTAAAAGGGGATTAAGAACAGATCCAGGACAAAAAGAAAAGGGAACATTTGGCTTTCGCGAGAAACGAAGAAAGGAAGTGGGATTCGCGCATGAAAAGGGATTAATCATTGGGGATAATGGGCGGTACTCAAAAAGAACATAACCATTGATGTGATATGATGTTTAGATTCGGCGTGAGAGCTTTTGAGGAATTGGAGAAGAGAAAGTTAAAGTGATGAAGAGGACGAAGAAGCAGAAGAAGAAAGAAGAGGAATTGATTGATGACAGAAGCTTTTGGACCCAACTCGCAAGCTTCTTGTAGAGAGAGAGAGAGAGAGATTTTGAAAGTTGTGAAATTTGGGTTTGATTTTGAGAAAAGTGGAGCAGAGAAAGAGAAAGAGTTGTTATTGATTTTTGAAAGAGAGTGATGTGTAGCTCGTACTTGCTCCACTCATGTTCTTCCTATTTTAGGTTTATATACACACCAATCTCAACCTAATTCATTTTTAAAAATCTTGGGAATTTCAACCTATTCAATTTGAATTCATGTTCTCCTTTATCCTCAATTTTGTTATAATCTCTTGTGATCTCATTATAAGAAAAGTGTTCTATAGAGGTTATATACTATCATACTTGAAGAAATAAAGAGATGTTTTGCTGGTCTATTTCGGACCGATAGGGGTTTTTTTCTTTCAATTTTTAGAATAAAATGATAGAATATATATCAAAAATATGATAGGACTACTTACATGTACTCGTTTTTTTTTTGCTAAAGTAATATTGAAAATAATTTTTATGATTTGATTTTTTCTACAAGTTCAAATTAATTGCCCGCACTATGCACAATCGAGAGGACAATTAATACCCCGATGCTTCAGATTCTCGTTAACAGCCAAATTGCCATATAAGATTTGCCGTAAAAAATGTCGAATCTTATTTGGAGCGCTAATCTTCCACACATTGGCGTATAATGCCTTAAAATTTGGTCATGTTATCCTGACCTCTACTCGCGACATGGTCTCCTCCGCAAGATACCTAGACTTAACCGAATACCGACCAGTCTTGATAAAATGTCAACCCTAATAATCAGGCCGTTGTTGCCGTGATATAGGGATACCTAATATTAGTTGAACATCAACAAAATCAAAATATTGGCGAACAAAAATTTCCTTCCAAGAACCTGCCTGGTGGTCAATAAATTGGTCCACTGTAAGGTTAGGGTATAAAGAATATAAGGCGAGATAGGGTCGCCCTGCCGGAGCCCACGTTTTGGTTTTACAGAACCTCCAGGAATCCCATTTAACAATATAGAGTATTCCACACTAGTAATACAGAACTTAATACACTGAATCCACGCCTCCGAAAAATCCCAATTTTCGTAACAGGATTGTGACAAAGTTCCATTCGATCTCTCTCTTGTTTTACTCATATCCGTCTTGATCGCCATATATCCATTTCTGACCGACTTATTTCTCCGCAGAGCATGAAACATTTCTTGTGCAATTAAAATATTATCTGTGATATTCCTTTTAGGAACAAAAGCATATTATGTTACATATACTAATTTGGGTAGGGTCGACAGAGGCGTATACACATGACCTTGGATATGATCTTGTATACCACACTACACAAACTAATTGATCAATATTTAAGCATTTAGAGAATAAGTTTTTATTAGCTACTCCGTGAGTTTATTTTAACCAAGTCACAAAAATATTTACAAATTCTTATGCACGAGAAATAAATAAAAATTCCCAGAAAACATGTAAATATTTTTCGAAATTAGTAGACGAAAAATGAAGAAAAAATTGTTATCCTCTTATACAATCAAAGGAGGATTGATGAAACGAATAATCATTGTAACAAGGAACGGGAGCGATTTCCGGGTCGATCTCTGGCGGAAAGACGAAGAGCATCCAGACGGCTGATAGGTTGGTTCAGGTGAAGGCGTGGGTCGGTCTACGTTACCAAGATTGAGGAGTTTGGGTGGAATCCAGGCGTGAGCAGGGCTTATCGTGGAGGAATGCGAAGCGTTTTTGGGCGATCTCACGGTGTTTCTCGGCTACGGTGAAGGTGAGGGTACTTGGACCCCGACCAGCGGATCCATATCCCTCTGTGTGGGGAAAGTTATCTGGAGGACTCACAGTAGATCGAAACCCTACTTGTGAGTCTCGGTTTTGGGCGGTGTTAGTCTCTGGGTTGGATATGGACGGGTTTGGGATCATTCTCGTACTAAGATAAGTGATTTCAGCTTAATCTGATTTATAGTTATTTGGGGGTTTTGGATGAACTTTTCAAATCTCGTTATTGCGAAGATGTTGATTGGTTCATACTAGTTGAGCTACATGTCGTATAGAGCTGGTTCTCTGTTTGTGTGGGAGAGATGGGATTTGACTTGGCCTTTCGGAGCTAAGCTATTGGCTAAGCGCGGTGGTAGTTCTCGAATGAACAGTAACTTCAATGGGGATAATATCACATTCCCTGTGGGTGTTGCTGTAAAGATTTCGAGTTGGTTAGGGGATCAAATGGAGCACAATTGGGAAGTAAAAGTTGTCATGATGAAGAGTCAGTTTTTACTACTTTCGACAATTTTTATGGTGTAGACCATTATTTAACACTCACTGTGTGGTGGAATTAAGGTTGTTGTTGGGTCTCTATGTGTGTCTTGATGGTTGTAGAATGGTATCTAAATGTCGAGTACACACACAGAGTTTTTGGGGCTCGTGGTTATGCTATTATGGGACAATAGGAAAATGCTATAAACTAGGATTCCTCTGTTCTAACTTATATGTTGAAACAAGACATGTGAGTGATTGTCTAGTGTGTAATCTCCTTCAGTGTCATCGTATGGTTTTGGTGGGGTATTGGTCGAGGTTCACTGTGATGTCCCACGAGATGCAAAAGCATGTGTTTCTCGAGGAGACAATGGGAAAACGAGCAAAAAACGTCATTAGGTATATTCTTATCTTGTTAAAGTCAAAATTGGTTAAGGATACAGTTAATTCTGGACTTCCTAAGAAAATATTTTAAAATTTGAATTTGAAAAATAGTAAGGCTTCAATACGATCATCATTGAGCTGTTCAAATCTTATGACTTGTTATTTTCAAATTATGGTTAGGATAAGTTTCCTGAAATTAAGTAACTACATCGTTGGTTTGGTTTTGGAAAATACTTAAGTCTTTCAAAACGTCAACGAAGAGATAACTTGTTACATTTATGGTTCCTAGAATATAGGACTATATCGAGGCGTGAATCTAGATTCTGGGTAGGGTTTCAAGTCGGTTTACCACTATATTTAAAGTTGATTTTCATCAGCAAATATACATCCTCAATTATTCGATCCCCAGTTCACACATACGGTTTACTTAGCTGTAGTATTCAGGGGCTTGTCATGTCTCAAACTTTGTCACTTAAGAAGGGTGGGATGGTGAAATCGCCTGTTAGGCTTTTGAAGATAAAGATACCTAAGATAGACAACTCCGAACTGCTAGCTAGAAGTTCGAAGGTTTTAATGGTTCGATGTCTTAACCCAATGATGCAGAATGTGGACACATTCTTGTTTCGAATGCCACAATTTTGGGGTTTGGTAGGTCGTGTTCGAGGTCTTAACTTAGGAAATGGGCGTTTTCAATTTGAGTTTCAAACAAAAACTGATATGGCAAGTGTTTTGGAGAATGGGTTGATCAAATTTGATGGGTGGATTGTATCTTATGCCCCTTGGAAGCCTATGGATGATGCCGACCACCCAAACGTTATAAGGTTGTGGATTCGAATAACGGGGATTCCTTTTGAATGAGGAGGTTTACCGATTGGTTGCTAACTCTGTGGGGTCGGTTATTATTATAGATGTCCTGAGAGGTCCGGTCCTTATAGAAATATCTTGTTCAATGCCTCTGATCTTTTCCTTGATTTTGGAATTTGAGGAAGGCTGTGAATCGAAGATAATGTATGAATATCGTCGGTTAGAAGGCTTTTGTAGTGTCTGTTATAGGATGACTCATGCAGTCACTGCATGTTATAAGACTAAATCAGATTCTCTAGGACCAAGTGTTGATTGGCCCAAGTCTGTAGGAGCTGTTAATAAAAATCGCTCATATAAGGGTGCTGTTCTGGGTGGTAACGAGGCCTAAACTGGGTAGGGGTAAAGTAAGACAGACCAAACGAGGCAGAGGTCTTATAACTTTACAAACTTTAAGTGCTGCACCTGATAGGGTCTTACCTTCTGTTGGGGTTTGTTTCTTTATTTGGATAATTAGAATCTGCTTATTGAAATTGCTGACTTATTTTCAGGATACAGAGGCAGAACCTGGAGCAGATTTGACCGAGACTAAGAGGGTGCGACGACCTTTATTTCAAAATGTGTCACCGCAACCCAAGGATGGAAAAGGGCAAGAAAGAGCTGGTTCATGTCTGTTATCGATGATGAGCAAATTCCTATCAAGGATTTTTTGGAATCGATGGTCGCATTGGAAGATGTTTCGCTGCAACAGGCCAACATTGAACAGGAGACTCTGTTGGATGATCATGTAGTATTTGATATAAGTATGGTGACAGAGTCGAAGCTAAATGCTCTGGTGTTGGAGGCCGAGTTGCTGAATGAGAATGACTTGACAGACTTGGAACAAGTTAATCTTCACGTTGAGATGGTGGAGAAGCTGAAAATGGACAAGGAAGCAAAGTCGAAGAAGTTTAAAGTTGCGTTGAAAAGGATGGGCTCTAAAACTTCAACGCCAATACGGGGCATAAGCACACGGAAACTGACTCTAGTTGGTATGAAGTCACCTAGGAGGAATCTAAAGCCACTAAAACTTAAAGAGTCCAAGGAGGAGGATCAAGACTCCACCAATTTGATTTTATGAGTTTTAAATTGTTATGTTGGAATTGTCAGGGTTAGGTAATACGATCACAATAAACTTTCTCAGGGAAACTTGGAAAACATGTAAACCTGAATTTCTTTTTTTATCAGAAACTAAGAATAAATTTGTTTTTTTGGAAAAGATTCAGCTCCATTTGGGTTTTCAGTTTTTAACAACGGTCGAACCAATGGGCTCAAGTGGTGGATTGGCTTTATTTTATCTTCTCTCTCTCTCTCTCTATCTTGATTATTATAATGTCATTATTAATTAAAAAGAAGAAACATGATCGACATATCCTTGGAAATTTTAGGGGTCATATCGCATATTACATTCTTCTATGGGGAACCTATTCAGACAAACTGGTCAAAGGTTTGGGAACGGTTAACAAGGATGGGTTATTCATCGAGTCGGACCATGGTTAATTTGTGGGGATTTTTATGAAATCTCGGGGAACCATGAGAAAACAAGGAGGAGTTTTGCGAAACGTACTTTCATGGATTATAATCAAATGTTACGAAATTGTGGTTTTATAGATGTTACTAAGATTGGTAATGTGTGGTCCTGGAGGGGTGTGCGCCGTTCAGGTATTGTACGTTGTGTGTTAGATAAAGCATATAGGAATGGGGATTGGCACAATTTATTTCCCTCAAGGGGAACTTCATTACTTGGGATATGATAGGATCTGATCATCGATCAATTTTTAGGAAAATTTGGAAACTCCGGTAAACACTCGCAATTGAAGAAATTTTGTTTCGGACCGACGTTGGTTGGGAAAGACAGGGGTTTCGAAACATTATAGAACGGAGTTGGGTTAGGTGCAGCGGTCGGGAGGGCCGGGGCAGTGTCTCTAAGCGACAAAATACGATTTTGTCGTAAGGAGATATCTCATTGGCGATATGAGACTTTACAACCAGGTAGGAAACGGACTACTAAAGTTGCAGAAAAAGAATAGAGGATTATTATGCTGGGGTCAGTAGTTGATTCCAGGGTTATTGAGCTTGCTACGGCTGAGCTCAAAGCAGCGTATAGAGACGAAGAGGTGTACTAGAAACAAAAGAGCCGTAATAAATGGTTACAAGCTGGGGATGAAAACACTAAGTATTTTCATGCGCTGGTGAAACAACGCAGAGCGTGTAACATGATTACGGGTTTATTGGATGAAAGTGGTAACTGGGGTTGTTCAGGAACAGGGAATGTTTCAGGTGGCAACAAGATATTTTAGCGAGTTATTCCGTACTAATGGGTGCTTACCTACCCAAATTGGATGATATCGAGAGCCAAGTCTCGGATCTAGATAACCAGCTGTTGACTAGACCTATATCTGAGGAAAAAAGTGAAAATATCTATGTTTTCTATGGACCCTGATAAAACGCTAGGGCCTGACGGAATGACAGCTTTTTTTTACCAATTCTCTTGGGAAATAGTTAAAAAGATTTAGTAAGTTTGGCAAATGACTTCTTACAGTCAGGTGTGTTTGCCAAAAGAGTTGAATAGAACGAATATTTGTCTTATTCCAAAGAAATCTAAGCCAACCACAATGATAGATTTCAGTCCAATTAGCCTGTGTAATATAGGGTATAAGATAATCTCTAAAATTTTATGCCTACGATTGAAAAGGGTGCTCCCTAAACTGGGTTTTGGAAACTCAGTCAGCTTTTTGTAGCAAGACGTGTGATTTCAGATAATATTCTGATAGCCCAGGAGATGTTTCATGCCTTACGCTCTGCTCCTAGGATCAATGGTACCCACATGGCAATAAAAACTGATATGAGCAAAGCTTATGATAGAGTTGAATGGGATTTTATTCTCGTGCTATTGGGAAAGTTAGGGTTTTGTAATCAATGGATAAAGTGCATTATGTTTTGCATCACGAGTGTGGAATATTCCATAATCATAAATGGTTGTTTAGGCGGGTCAGGTGATACCTGGTCGGGGTCTCTGTCAGGGAGATCCCCTGTCACCGTATATGTTTATATTATGCACATAGGTTCTGATAGTGACAGTGCAAAGGGCAGTGCAACAGAGGTTGTTGTCTGGGAATTACTGTTTGCCCCCGACATAGTCTGGGAGTATCACACTTGCTGTTTGCGGATGATACTCTGTTTTTTGTAAAGCAACCAAAGAGGAGGCTATTAATATTATGAATATTCTGGTAGACTATGAGAGATTTTCAGGTCAGAAAATAAATTTTGACAAATCTTCGATTCATTTCGGGAAACGAGTAGATGTTAGTACTCAAGAAATGGTGCAAAGAGTGGTGGGGAATTAGGAATCTGGGAATGTATGGTCTCGTACCTAGGACTTCGTGAGAATATTGGCAGTTCAAAAACGAGAGTCTTCTCTTTTCCCGCGGAGAAATTGAAGGCCCATGTGGCACAATTGGTCTGCACAGTTTTTGGTCAAAAGCGGGCAAGGAGATTATGACAAAGTCTATTCTTACAGCGCTTCCGACGTAAGTTATGACATGTTATAAGCTGCCACTGGGAACTTTACGCAAAGTGCAGTAAGCAATTGCTGATTTCCATCTCCTTTAAAGAATTGTTTGAATACGTTACCATTTTGAGTGACTATTGTCATATAATTTTTTATGTTTGTAGAGAAGGCTAGCTAATCTTTGTGTTAAAAATAGAACCTCATATAATGTTAAACTGAGCAAATGAAATGTGAAGCTCAGATTTAGTGTTGACAAGGTATGATCCGTGTAAAGCAAAGAATAACTGAGGTTAAGTGCAATACAAGGCACAAGGAGAAGTAAAGCCAAAGTAAAGGGCTAAGCCGTGTACATCAAAGGTGTTATTCTTATAAGAGTTTTATAATAGTTTTATAAGGGTTTTATATGTGTGTGGGCAAGAGATAAGAATGAAAAAAAAAAGACAACTCTTTTCTCGAATACAAGGAAACAAAGGAATTAGATGGCTAACTAAAATGGTATAAAGGAACTAGAAGGCTGAACCAAAGGAGTTAGGATGCTACTTTGACTCAGCACATGTGACCAAATAATTGGACTATCGGGTGCCGGGAAAGAGGCTCCATCTACTTTAAAGAACCATTTTAATATGTTACCATTTTGGGCAACTTTTGTCATATAGTGTTTATATGTTTGTAGAGAAGTCTAGCTGGTCTTTGTGTATAAATATGAACTCATGTAACATATTGGAAACTTAGAAAGAATATACTCACTTTCTTCATAATCTCTTTCTCAATCTTGGCCTTGGCCTCCAATCTCTCTAATCTTCGGTTACTAAATCGCTGGGTTACAAATCTTAAATCTCAATTTTTCTCTCCATCATTCTTACTCTCAAAATCTCATCCATTCTAAATCTCTATTCCAAAAAATTCTAACATGGTATCATAGGAAGATCCATGATGACTTTGTGTTCATGCTGTTTTTGTTGTGTTTAAAATCGTTTTCCAAAATTGTTTTCAAACCGATTTTTTGCAAAATGTTGTTTCCTGTTTTCTAAAAACGATTTCTTTGAGGACAATGAGAAAAATTAACGTTTATGAGGTTAAAACCCTGTTATTTTATCATAATATCAACTCCAAGTCTCAGCCATTTCAATTAGAAATATTTATCTGTGTTCTTGATGTATTTTAAACCGGTTTTCCAAAAATATGTTTTGGAAATGTTGTTCTTTATTTTGATCTCTCAAAATTCGTATTTCTTGCTGTCTTTCTTATTGTTGAAAGCTAAAATTCTCTGGTTTTCTGGCCATTAGGGGGAGAGGAATGACTGGTGTGGTGAAGAACCACAAGGAAGAAGAAGAAGTAGAGAAACTCATGGTTTTATCCATCGGTCCCTTTATTGTTTCTCTTTGAAAAATACTTAGGAACTCGATTAGCTGAGCCCATTAACTCTCTTATATTTTCCCTCATACTCCATCCTCATCTATAAGTCACTCTTTGGTTAATGTTAACCCCTTGAATTCGAATTTCAAATTGTTTTGGCTTTTATCTATAGGATAAAAGATTGTATCGATTTCAAAATTGTTTTTGTTCTTATTTGCTGAATCTTTGCGAGTTCAGGCTGCCATGTCAAGGCTTTTTCATCATTTTCTTGTGTCCAAACCGTCAATTGAGTGAAAACCTTGGGTTGGCTTTCCTTCTTGTGAAGTGTATAGCCATAAAAATCCATTGTATTTTTGATTTATGTGTTTAAACCAAGTTTTAAAATGTGCGAACCATGATTAAATTCACTTTATTCTTATGAATTATAGTGTGTAAAATCATGTTGGATCCATCTCTTTCAAATTGTAAAAATTGGACCGAGTTGTGTTTTCTATAAAACTCTCGGTTTGTGTTTTGAAAATGTTGAATCTTGTTTATTTCTACCTTTCTGTGTGAGTTTTGGTGTCTAAGCTCTGTGTTGTAGCTAGGTTAATTCCCATGAGGAAGTAAAGCCAGCAGTGATGGAGGGAAAGGCGAACCAAAACCACAATATGTTGTGTCTTGTTTGGCGGCTCACTTGCTTGGAGTTAGAACCAATGGCCTCAGATTGTGTTGGAGTCTGATGGAAACTCTCTCTCTCTCTCTTTTTTTTTTTTTTTTTTTTTTTTTTTTTTTTTTTGGACGAGCAGAATCTCTCTCATTTTCCCTCCTCCCTCCCGTTGTTGTTGTTGGAGAGACTCTAAAACGTCTTCTAATTATTCCCTTAAATCTATTTTGGCTTGTCTTCACTTGCGTAGTTACTCATATCCAATAATTGGTTTCATTCACATCTTGGAGCCCTCAATGTCAAATGCTTTAAGATCTCTTATATCTTGTGTGAAGGTGTAATTCGAAGCTTTGCTTGAGTATTCCCAAGAGGTGATGGATGGAAATGAGCAAGCTATTGGATATTGAAATAATGTCAAGGAGGAAAAGTATGGTGATGGTCTTGGTACGGAGAAGACCAAGTCATTGCAAACTTTGTAGTGATAATCTTGGCATGAAAAGGGACCAAGTCATTTCTCTTGGTTGAGGATGATCTTGATGTTGTTGATTCAATTCATTGCAACCGTGTGGAGGAGGAAGAAGAGTAGAATTAAAGAAGCTCCATAGTGTTGGAGAATTGATGGAATGGCTTCTCAAGTGTGTTGATGAAGCAAATCCTTGTGTGTAGTTCAAATGAACTCAAATCTATAATTCATGAAGAGTCTCTACCAAAAGCTTGTACCACATGTTTGGTAGCCAAGGTATGAGAACTCAAATAAATATTCTCCTTTGATATTGATCTCCGGTTTCCCTTTTGTTGTCCTAGCTCAAAGTGGATGTTGAAAGCATTCAAAATAGTTAAAAAAATGGGAAGCTTTGGACTGTGTCAAAATTCGTGAAATCATGGCTTAGAGAAGCAAGTGACTTCACGGATAATCTCTTGGTCATCTCCACTAAAGTTTGTGGAGACAAGTTGTGGAGAAAAATGGTTCACACAAAGACTTGTGAAAGAAGTCGAAAGTGTGATGGAAGTGTTAAGATGTGGCGTGTGCAAGAAGTTTCTTCAATGCCTTAAACCGCAAGTATACAAGGCTCAAAAGAGCTAAATGTGTAGTGTTCATGAAGAACACCAAGGAGGTATGGATTGTCCATATGATCTATGTGATGCTAACCCATGTGAGTTTCATGAGATCTTAGCTATGAACAAGTGTTACTTGGAGTCCAAGAAGCTAAGAGTGATGGAATCATTCCTACCAAAAATGGGGCTTAGGATACCCAAAGGAGGTCCAAGGAGTCACCAATGCTAGGAAATGTCAAGAAAAGGCCAAAGGGATGCATTGGGAAAGCATTCTAGAAAATTTAATGTTTTGGACCAAAAAGTCAATGGTCGTGATGGATGGACCACGGTACAACCATCTTGTCAAGAGAAATGTACCGCGGGTCGAGTTTTCTTGGATTGAAGAACGAGTCAACGCCGCTCTAAAAAAAGTCAATGATCAAAGGCGCTTGTGTACCGCGGGTCGGGAGTCCACGTACCAAGGGTCGAGGAAGCTATGTACTGCAGGTTGAGGCTGACTATTCGACCGTACGGGTCAACGATAATGGAGAAAAGTCAACTATTTTCAAAATTTTGACTTGGATTGATTTCAAGCCATTTTCAAAAGGATTCCAAGCCATGGAAGAGCAACCCCATCAATCTTTGACCATTGATGTGTGAAGATATCATGATCGACTTCAATGAAATGGACATGTAAAGATATGTAACTTAACCTTGTCAATTTTTTTTAACAACTAATGTTGTGTCTTTTTTTGGAGTATTACCATAGGTAAACTGATCCATGATATCCTAAAGAGTTGATGCTAAGGGAGTGTCAAAAATGGATTTGATGAAGATGAAGATGGTTCTGCGAGAAGTGTTAACCAAGAGGGGGGGCTCTCAAAGTTGTGCTACTTTCAACCTTGGTATTTGGTGTTCCCTGCAGCCCAAGCTTAATGGGGGAGTATTAGAGAAAATAAAGTCAAGGCCGAAGGAATTCATGGTGGTTCAATTCAAGTATTTGATGAAGGAGGAACAAACTCAAGTGTGTGAGTTTGTCTCAGCCTCTTGGACTTGATATGTCCAAGCTGTGACTATGATCCATACTCTTTTTCCCTTAATTGGTTTTATCCCATTGGGTTTTCCACTAAGGTTTTTAATGAGGTGGGGAGTTACAACTTTCAAGTTTGATCCTTAATGAATCTCATTGCGTATTCAAGCTTGAGGGAGAGTGTTAAACTGAGCAATGAGATGTGAAGCTTAGCTTGAGTGTTGAACAAGGTATGATCCGTGTAAAGCAAAGAAGAACTGAGGTTAAGTGCAATACAAGGCACAAGGAGAAGTAAAGCCAAAGTAAAGGGTTGATCCGTGTACATCAAGATGTTATTCTTATAAGAGTTTTATAATAGTTCTATAAGAGATTTATAAGAGTGTGGCAAGAGAGAAGAATGAAGAGAAAGACAACTATTTTCTCTAATACAAGGAAGCAAAAGAATTAGATGGCTAACTAAAGTGGTAAAGGAACTAGAGGGATGACCGGAGGAGTTAGGATGCTACTTTGACTCAGTACATGTGACCAAATAGAGTCGTTGGACTAACGAGGAAATAGGCTCCATCTACTTTAAAGAACCATTTGAATATGTTACATTTTGGGTAAATTTTGTCATATAGTGTTTGTATGTTTATAGAGAAGTCTAGCTAGTATTTGTGTATGAAAAGGACCTCATGTAACACACTGGAAACTTAGAAAGAATATACTCACTTTCTTCATAAACTCTTCCTCAATCTTGGCCTTATGGCCTCCAATCTCTCTAATCTTTGGTTACTAAATATCTCGGTTACAAATCTTAAATCTTAACTATTGTCTCCATCATTCTTACTCTCAAATCTCAGCCCAGTTTATGACGCCCCTTTGATGGATCTGATTAAGGATTGAAAGATATCCCGACCCCACGGTTACCTTTGAAAAATCTCCACATCAAGCACCATTTTGGCAGCGTGAAGTGGGATATGGCTTCCTCGATGCAGACCCAATATACCTACATGCAAAACAAAAAGGAGGCCTAAAATTCTCCATTTCTCGAATGTCTAGTTCCTGAGAATAGGCAGCAAACATTCAAAATCGACCTACATAACAGTATACAAAACCTACATAACGTGCACTAAAACCTACAAAATGTGAACCAAAACCTATGTAATGTGTAGGAAAAGCTATAAACATGAACCAAAACCTACATTACATGTAGCAAAACCTACATAAATGTACCAAAACCTACATAAAATACCCATACCTACTTAGCATACCAAAACCTATATGTCATTTACCAAAACCTACATAACATACCAAAATCTACATAACATGAATCAAAACCTACATATCATACCAAAACCTACAGGCATCTCTCGAACGCCTTTGTGAGTTCGTAGTATTTCGGATCTTCGAGACCGGGAGGAGGATACATGTAGACTTCCTCTTTGTATTCAACTTGTAAGACAGCGTTTTTGATATCCATTTGCAACAAATTTCACTCTAGATTGGTGGCCAAGAATAGCACAACTCGCATTGTATGGAGTTTTGCAACCGGTGCAAAAGTATCGGTGTAATCTTGGCCATATGTTTGAGTGAAGCCGCGTGCGACCAACCACACTTTATGTCTTTCAGTCTCACCATTACTTTTGTACTTAATAGTAAATATTCATCTAGAGGTAGCCGATTTCTTTCCCGGTGGTAATTTTGCTTCATCCCATGTGTGGTTGTGTTCCATTGCTCCACATTCTTCTCCAACCGCATCTCTCCAAGAAAAGATTGATGTTCAATAGGCAAAAGGTCAAGAGAACATACTGATTGGATTGGATGAGCTATATAATTATTGTTATAAAAAACGCAGCTATTCTTTAGTCGTGAGCTTCTTCTTAGTTGTGGATGAGCTAAGATGTCATTGTGCCCTTCCGTATTAGCTAAGTTTCTTAACCGTGAGCTTCTTCTTAGTAGTGGAAGAGCTAGGGTTTCATCCACATTTTGAGCTTTTTGTGAGAGTTGCTCGGATGAATTTTCAGAATTATCACCATTTTACTTCGGATTGTATGGTTGGTAAAGTCGTTGTGTGATCCATATCCATTGTGGTGTGATTCTCATTTTTATCTTCTTCCACCTTCCCATTTTCCCGAAGCCCTTCTAGTATGTATCTAAGACTTTCGGCTCTAACTAATGGTGTGTGAGCTAGATCCTTGAGCTCATCCCAATTTTCCATTTCATGAAAACTCTTTTCTTCAAAAAATTTAACATCTCTTGAGATTAGAATTTTTCTTGTTGTTGGATTGTAACACTTGTATCCTTTTTGTGTTGGTGAGTAGTCTACGAACATACATCTTGTGCTTTTCTCATTCAATTTGTTCTTAAATTCTCCCGGTACGAGCACAAAACAAACACATCCAAACATTTATAGATGATTAAATGATGGAATTAAATTGTTGAATACCTCAAAGGGAGATTTATCTCGGAGGATTTTTGTTGGGGT
Source organism: Lepidium sativum (assembly GCA_023374145.1). Classification (NCBI taxonomy): domain Eukaryota; kingdom Viridiplantae; phylum Streptophyta; class Magnoliopsida; order Brassicales; family Brassicaceae; genus Lepidium; species Lepidium sativum. Next base: position 9,528 of record JAKUCM010000829.1, on the reverse strand, counting down.
ACGATTGATGAGGTAGCAAGCTGTCATAACGGCATCATTCCAAAACATTTAGGGACATTTCTATGGAACATCATTGACCGGGTGACTTCCATGTGATGTCGGTTTTTTCTTTCGGCAACCCCATTTTATTGGGGTGTATAGGGACAACTTGTTTGGTGCTTTATTCCATTCTTTTCTAAGTATTCTTTGAACATTTGACTAGTGGACTCCCCTCCTTTTTACGATCGTACACCTTTTACATTAATTTGGTAATGATTAGTTATATAGGTGTGAAAATTGACAAAAGCCTCATATACTCGGTCTTTAGATGGAAAAAGAGTTAGCCATGTAAACTTTGATTTTTCATCTATAAATATAACAAAGTATTTGTGATTTTCTCTAGACAAACATGGTGAGGTCCATACATCTGAGTGGATTAATTCATAACATTTCTCACAATTGGTGGATGATTTTGGAAAAACCGCCTTACAATGTTTGCCACAAATACAAGCGTCACATTTAAGATTATCAAAAGATATATTATGCAACATTAACTCAAATGCCCTACTATGAGGATGGCATAATCTATCATGTCAAATGGCTTAATTACTATTATCAACTACATAATTTAAAACATTATATAGAGTAGAAGAATTCTTTGTGTCTCTAAGCACATAAAGCCCTCCCTGAGTCACTATTTTCCCAAGAATGAATCTGGTCTTAATATCCTGAAATTTTACATCATTATGGCTGAAAATAACTTTACAATTTAAATCATTTGTAACCTTATGAACCGAGATCAAATTGGATGTAAAATTAGGGAGATAAAAAAGATTTGGTATTTTTCTTAAAAAAATTGAAGTCTCCAATTCCCTTTAATGGTACTTGTTGGCCATAAGCACTTATTACATTACCAAGTGTTGCCTTTACATTGTGTATTCGATTCGGGTAACAAATCATATGGTGAGATGCACCCGAATCCACAATTAAGGGTTTTGTAGATTAAGTGTAAATAAAGCTTTACTGGAATCCTTGAGTTGGGTTCGTGACTTGATGAGGGAATAAAGGTTGGTTTGGCGTTCCATTTCTTGTGCCATGGCTGTGTGAGCTAAGCCATTGTCCACGTCCATGGGAATTGGTCCACTATACCCTTGCTCGGATTGACTTGCTTCATCATTTGACTTTGAGGAGTTGGCCATAGGATTGTCTTTGAACTTGTTTGGCTTGAGGTAAGGATGTAATATCCAACATTTTTCCTTGATATGCCCTTTTTTCTTGCAATGGTCGCATATCAAAGTTTTCCTATCCATTGATTTGTATACTCCTTTGTTTGACGAGATAAGTTCTCCTATTCCTCCAAATAACCCAAGACTTCCTTTTTCTTTTTGAATACGAGCACATACCTCATCTAGGTCTGGGAGCTTGTCATCCCTAAGGATGTGGACTATGAGATTGTTGTACCTTGGACTCAATGTTAGGAGAAGACTAAACACTCGGTCTTCTTCTCGCCTTTTATTGATGATTTCCGGATCCATAGCCATGGGTCTCAATATTTCTAGCTCAGCCCATAGGGCTCTCCATTTTCCATAGTGAGAGGTAAACTCAATATCATCTTGAGTTAATGAGTTAATCGCTTTTTGGACTTCAAATACCCTTGTGAAATTGGAGATATTTCCAAAAACTTTCTTGAGGGTTTCCCAAAGCTCTTTAGCGGTTTCACAATAGAAATATAACTCGTGGATCGGTGGATCAATTGAGCTTTGGATAATTGTCATGACAACTTGCTCTTCTTGAAACCATTTGCTATTATCCCCGGAGACCACCACTTGTTTCCCATCAACATTTGTGACTTGATTAGATGCAGCTCCAAGTTCGACATGTTCCCATAAGCCACGTCCACCGAGTATAGTCTTCACATTTCTTGCCCATAATAGGTAATTAGGGCCTTTGAGAATGACATGAACTCCCAAGGGTTTTGAGTTCTCCATTAATGAGGTGTGAAGAAAAATATCCAACGGTTAAGAGAAAAAGATTGAAGTTTTTAGAGAGAAGAAGATTTAGAGAGTGTGAAGAATAAGAGATTTTGAGATTAAGAGACTTGCCAAGATAGAACTTCGCTCTGATACCATGTTAGAATTTAGAGTGCATAAGGGAAGAGATGGAAAATTGTTTGTAACATCGAAATTGTATTGCTAAATCGAGTTAATTACATTCATGTGTTACAACTCTATTTATGGAGAGACAACATAGAAGAAGAGACTCAAAAACCCTAGCCGTTTTCTTTGTAGCCATTGGGGAGGTGAGAGGAAACAGTGATCCCGAGGTGTCCGGTCCCCGAGGACGTTAGAGACCTGAGGATGATAGTGACCCGTCCTCTTCTCGGTCTTCACCCAAGGACACACGATCACATGTTGTCCTTTTGCTCCAAAGGTCACTTGTGACTTGTTAGGTCCTAATTGGAACCTAATTATCTCAACCAAAGCCTTTTTCCCATTACACCAAAGGTTACACTTTGATTTCTCAAAGTATTGACTTTCGGACTCTCAGCCTTGGTACGAGACTTTTGTTACCCGCGGTACGAGACTTCTCAACCTTGGGTACGTGAGTCCTTCGTCCGCGGTACGAGAGTTTCTCTACCCGCGGTACGAGAGTTTCTCAACCGTCAGTCTGAGAGTCCTTGTCATGAGGTACGAGAGTTTCTCAACCGTCAGTGTGAGAGTCCTTGTCATGCGGTATGAAATTTCTCGACCAACAGTACGAGACTTCTTCGTCCTGTGGTACGAGGTTTGATGTACTGCGGTACGGTGATCCTCGGACTGTGATACTCGATTCCTCAGTCTATGGTACATGAGATCTCCCCGTTGACTTTCCTTTGACTTTTTCACAACTTTATTTTTTTCTTCTTGATCAATACTGAGATCTCTAAAAATCATAAAGGGAGAACCTCAACGGGCGGGTGCCGACCAATACCCACATCTTGTTCATTTTGTTGATATCAAGTTGATTACAGAGCAACCAATCCACTAGTTTTTCTGCCCACATGTACTTCTTTTTCGTCAATTTTATCACTACACCAACCGAGAAATTGTCCCGTATGTTGATGAAGACATCTTCACTAATAGCTAGCCGCATTTTCTTGAAATTTGGGAGCTCACAAAAATGATTGAAACTCTTTTTCCTATCAGCACTTTTGTCTGCGCAGAATAGTCTCCTTGGATATTCCTTCTGCACCATTGCTGCAATCAAAACCTACATAACGTGAATCAAAACCTACATACCCGAACACAAAACCTACCCAACCATTGCCTTTAAACCTACAAAACACATAAAAACTCTACAAATAATTCAATTTCAGTGTAGTTACTTTAGCCGCGAACCCAGATTGAACGATATGCTAATCCTAAATATCATACAAACCGAAAAAATCATCGAAATTCCAAACCCAGACTCTTGCAAACCCCACAACAACGGAAAAATAGCTCTAACTTCAAGCATTTATCGTCAAAAGTTTACGACCTAACCATTTCACAAAAATATTAGAGATTGAGAACTTACTTTTGAGATGACGATATATAGGCTTGCGTCGATATAAATCGAAGAGAAGTATATTTCGTGAAAAGAAAATGGAAGAGACAATGAAGGAGAAGGTATAGGATTTTTGTGCAAGATTAGAATGTTAATTTGTTTCTTTTTGTTGACTCTTTCATATTCGTTTCAACTTCCTTTTTTTAACCAAATTTAAGTTGAAAAGTCAAATCTAAATGACATTCTCGTAATAAACTTATGCATTTAAAAACTATAAGTGATTTCATCTTTTTGTTACTGTTTTTTTTTTTTTTGTCAACGGCAAATTATATTGGACCACAACTGGCCGGCCCAATAGCCAAATTCCTACATAATGTAGACAGGGGGACTCGATCCCTGGTTGTGCAAATGAGCTGTCTTATGTGAACTTACCGCCTGCCACTAGGCTAAGAGCCATTTGCTCTTTTTGTTACGGTTTATAATTGCCAAAAAGTTATTCTCATAATTAATTTATTTTATTGAACTATTTTAGTTTTTTTTTCTAATTTTTATCGTAAGTAGTCTAAAGTGTTATAAAACTTTCAAAAGTAAAAAGAAAAAAGAAAATAGATGTATGTTTTGGGTTGCAATGAAATCTAAAGAAAATGTATGGTTTTCGAATATAAGAATAAACTGTTGTGTTTGAACCAAAATAAAAGAAAAAAGAAAAAGGAAAAATAAACTGTTGTGTGTGCGTGACATCATCATAACTTGAGACCAACGCATTGGGAACAAGACGCACAAAAAAAAAGTTGACAACAAAAGAATTTGTTTGACCGATGATGTCCTTCTTCTTGTCTCCACTTTATTTGGATTTTATTATGGAATAAAGATTTACCTAATTTACACTCAAAAACTTAATAAAATCACAACTTTTCCCTTATCTTCTCAAAAATTCGTTGACCTAATTTGAAGAAAAATCTAAAGATAAAAATTAAGTGTCATTTTTCAATACGAAATTCATTCTTAAATATTCCAATTTGATGTCGTGTTTGAAAGGTTTCGATTAAACAAAAAAATATTTGTTTTAGAGGATAATTTATTCGAGGAGAGGAGGAGTTGGTGACTTTAAAATTCTTGTGAATACGAGACAAAACATACAAAGACAATTATTATGGAAAATACATGATTTCATTCTCAGTGGGATTGTTACATTATCAAAATATTCTTAATATTTCGAAATAAAATTTACGCACTAAATAAATAATTTCAGATATACCCTTTAGCAATAATAATAATAATAATAATAATACTAATAATAAAAAAAAAAATCATCACCCAAGTTTTCTTTGGTAATGAAAGTTATACATGCAATATTAAACATCAAATTCAATACTTGCCCTTTTTCAGGGTAGCAACAAGTTTAGAAAAACGTAGAAAAAGCCACAGAATTTGTATTTAAATTTGGTCATTCCAAATTACATTTCCGAGATGATTTTACGTAAAAGAAAATAACTTATCGAATTGCTGTAGAACATACATACATATACATATCGACAAGGATTAATATGAATTCACATTGTAGAATATAAATAGTGATATTGCATAGAGATCTACGATGAGCACAATTCACAAGCAAAAACAACGTTTTTTTCTTTTTGTTTTGCATTGTTATAGAATATATCTATATATGTAAGCCAACAACTTTCGCCCCACATTTCCTAACATAATTCTCTTTTCTTATCAATTTCAGGTTTAGATTTTGGTGGTTCTGTTCGGACCCTTTGTCACCCACATGCATCACGACTTATACTTTATCTTATTATTACATTAACGAGTTTGATTGGTACCATGACTTTGTTTGGATTAACAATTCCTTATTTTGGTGTCTCATTAGCCACTTGTTTTTCATCGGCAAACGATATTCTATTCAATTGTTCATTTTTATTTAGTTGTTTTATTCATAAAAAATCACAATTCATATTCAACATCTGCATAAACTATATAATCAAGAAAGTAAACAAAATCGGAAAAGGTTTATTTGTCATAAATTCTAAGAAGAAATAAATTATGTGAGACTATTTATTTAGAAACCTATGTACACTACAAGAAAATAAGGGGGAATCCGACGACAAATCCGGTCAATAGTAGTCGGAAAATGGCAAAATCCGACAACAATTGACGGCAAATCAGTCATCGGTTTGAGATGGTCGGTAATTGAAATGCCATCAGTCGCGGTCAGTATTTTCCGACAACAAAAGCTTGTCGGAAATTGGTGTCGGAAGACGTCGGAAAACAGAGGTCGGTAAACGTCGGAAACGGGCCGTCAGGATGTGTCGGAAGCCGGCTGTCGGACAACGTCGGAATAATGCCATCAGCCGTTGTCGGAGGTGGGTCGTCGGCGGTGGTCGGAAAATTCCGACCACTTCCTACGCCGGCGCAAAAAATTAAAAAATAAAAAATAAAAAATTAATAATATAATATATTTTCTATATTAAAAATAAAAATATAAAAATATAAATGTAAAATTAGAATAATAAGTTTTAAAATTAAAATATTTAAAAGAGATAATAAAGTAGTATTATCAAATATCAAATACATTTAAAATTAAAATGTCTAATTACGAGAAGAGGTGAAACTCATAAAATCCTCTCGGAATTTCGTAAATTCCTGCATCTGACGCTCAAATTCCCGCATTTTGGCGTTGTTCTCTTCAGCTTGACGCTCCATCTCCTCTTGTTTTAATCACATATGATTGAATTGCTCCCATTCTGACGGTGTTAACGAACTAGGGGTGGGACGTGACGGGACACCATCGGAAGTAACCAGATTGCCTAGTCCGAAAGGGTGACCTTTAGTACGAGGAGTAAACTGCAAAAAGAAAAAATAATTTATTGAAATAAAAAAATTTAAAAAATTAATTTATACCTCAATGACGAGCTAATCGATTTCCTCTCGAGTCAGTTGTGTTGAACTACCTTCGCCGTCTTGACTGCGTTGCGTAAGTATTTCTGTTGTTTTCCGCCGCACTGTCTCGAGAACAACGAGAACCTTCTTGTCTTCTACCTTCTTAGTCTGCTTGTTAGTATGTGTATCTTCCATGAGAAGGAGTATACGTATTCCAAATTTTTATGATTTACAACAATGTTAAATTTATAAAAATATCATTCAGTAACCATTATAGATATATATATATATAAATATTATTAACACAATTGCAAAGTTTGTGAGTAATAACTCACTGTGCACAGCACGAGTGATTATGTAGTATACTAATAAATTTATATTTGTAACCGATTGATATATATGTGTAATCGACATTAATTTTTTCCGAGATTATTTATTCTATCTATTAATTTTTTTTGTTTTTGTTCGAAAATTTTTGTTGTCTAAATTATTGATATATTTTAGATTGGCATAATAATAATTATTAAGTTTTATATTTATCTAAATTAGCATAAATATTTATGTACTTTAGTATTAAAAAAATTAGGAAAAAAAATAAAATGCACGTGTTTGTAACACCGCCAGTCATCACTCCGGCGAGCATGCAAGCACATATTTCACCGTGTAGAGTCTATGAAATTCAACAATTCTACAGCCTAAATTCTAGAGGAAGATGTTACCCAAAGATGAAAACCACCAAATCAATATTTAAATCCCCAAAGCAAGATTTAATTCCACCAAAGCGAGATGTAATTCCACCCAAAGCAAGATTTCACTCCATAATCAAGAAAATTAGAGAAAGGGAAATGAAGAAGAAGCACTTACATAATCAATGGAGGTTGATTTCCGTGAAGCGGAAGTTGAGTTCCGTGAAGTCGCCGGAGGTATGGTCGCTGCAACAAGCCAAGGTAAATGAAGGAGAAGACTCGTGTGCGGTAATATAATGTTGGAGGCGGTTGGGGTTGGTCGGTCCCAGTCGGACACAAGGGCACGATCTCCCGTAACATCAAATTTGGCGCTCAGGTTCCCCCCTCTGAGTCGTCGGTTACGGTCGGTTGGAGTTCTAGTCCTACCGTTTGCGACCACCAGATATTTAATTTGATTTTTGTACTTAGTATTATTTTAAGACATTTGTTAATAAGTATACAATTTACTATATTTTGGAGATACTCAAATTAGTTTTTCTACTTCCCTTTTTGCAATTTTTTTTATTTAGTCTCAAAAGTTAAGAAATAAAATTTGTTAAGACCAGAAAAAAGAAAGAACTCAAAAATAAAATAATGAAAAGGTTATAATCTCTAAAATAGTAACATTTTTGTTTTACCTCAAAAGTTACAAAAAAAAACTATTAAAATGCAAAAACAAACCTATTTTCGAATGAAAAAGGTTAATAAATAATCAAACCACAATAATTATAATTTTGACACCTTAATAAAACAGATTATATTATTATTTTTTGTAAAAGATGTGAATAATTATTTGTCTTATTTTCAGATTCATAGCAAAAATCATTTTAAGCACAAAAATTAAATGTTAAAACATATATCTAATTACTTTAAAAACAAAAACATGATTTTGATTGTCTACCTATTTTGGACTAATCTAAAACGAATCAAAGTCCCAAATTTTCATACCGTCGGTCCCGGTTGGTTTATATACATACCATCGGTTCCGGTCAGTATTTGGTTATTGTGGGTAGTGGTAGGAAAATTTCTACCGTTTCCGACCACCTTACGCATTTTACCAAAACCGTCAATGCTCGTCGGTAAAATTATCGGAAATTTCCTACAACATATGTTGGTCGGTTTGGTGGTCGGTTATAGCCTTCCTTTCTTGTAGTGGTAATACTATATTTGAAAAAAGAAAAAGGAAAATAGAGTAAAAGATAAAAAAATCAATTGATAAATATTTTAGAAAACATCTCACCCAGTTTTTAGAGTATTATGTATTGGAAATTATCAATCATTATAAAATTAATTCACCATGGTTTTGGGAGATTCTACAGTATATCAATTTAACTGAAAACCAACAGCTACGAGAAGACTTAAATAATATTAGTTGACTAATAAAAAAATTTACCATGGTTGATTCCTTTTTAAAATAAGATGAATAAAATAAGATGTAGCAAATGAAACCCACTAAACAAAGAGGTGTAGTAGTAGCTTTGTTACTTTGTTGAGTTTGAGACTAGCGGGCTCAAGTTAGGCCCATATTTCATTAAGGCCCAATAATAAATCATATTGGGTAATCTCATAAATAGAATTTCACACTCAGAGCACCTGAGAGAGAACTCTTAGGATCTCCTAACAAAAAAAAAAGAGCAAATCCGATTCTCTATGTGGTGACGTCTAAGGGTTTTCCCATTACAGATGCTCTCATGCCATATTTCTTTTAGGTTTTTCTAAAATATAATCGGCGACGACGTTATTGTCCACAGATTTTCACTACGTTCCATGATAGGACTCCCACAATAATTGAATTGGATTTTAGCTGTGAATTTTGGACCAGAAACACAAACATTACTGATCCTTGTGTATAATAATCATTTTAATATTTATTATTCTATACCAAAAATCGCGTTTCTTCCATAAACAAACTGTACTTTTTGACGTTTTTAAGACCATTAAATCTAAACCGATACTTAACCGATACTAAACCGGTACAAACGAAGGAACAAACGTCGATGGTTCGTAATAAAACGGCTCAGCCGGATGTTGCCATTTCTCGAAAACCAGCGTTTTCTCAACCGCTTTCTTCACCGTAACCGCTGCAACAGCTAGCGTCTGGTTCTTAACCGTCGTTTCGTCGTCTACTGGAGAAAGAGTTAACGGAGAGAGGAGAGGAATTGCGGTTTTCCAGTCACTCGCCGGAGCAGGAACAATTTTTAACGCCGGAGGTCGCTTTTGAAGACGACTGGGCTGTCGTCGATCGCCGGGATCTGAACTACAGCTTGGTCTCTTCATCGTCGCCGACATATAAACTTGAAAGAAGAACGAAATCGCCTGAAATAAACGGTATCGGTTTTTAGGGTTATTGAATCTGTGAAGGTTAAAAGATTCGTGAGCGTGTGTTGTGTTGAGAATTGTGTGTTGAGCGTAT
>JAKUCM010000828.1:0-11442 GCA_023374145.1 Lepidium sativum | reverse complement strand
GAGAGAGAGAGTAATTTAATTATATAGATTTTAGCTTCTAGATTAACGTGTTGTAAATAAAGAATCTTGTAATTAAAAATGGAGAGAGTATAATTTTGTATTAATAATTTTAGGTACATAATTAATTCTGTATTTGAGATTAGCAATAAGAATATAATGTAGTGCGGTAGGAAAAATGTATGACATTGTTGATTTTTCTCTTTTATATATTAAAGTATATTATTTTCTTGATTACTGATTTTTTTTTTTTAAATCAATTATTAGGATTCAAGACGACTAAAGTATAATTTCATCATATATTTTTCTTTTTACTATTATACATTTAGAACACTTATTTTGAATTAATAAACTTGTTTTATTTCTTTTCCAATGACATCAACTATAAATAATACATCAACTAATGGTTCTAACATAAATATACTTCCATTTTAATATATAGAGTTATATGTAATAATAAAGAAAAACCATATGTGTGATACATACATTACATTAGGTAAATAAATAGTTCAGGTTCTGTTTGAGAATTTTGGATTCAAAAATTCAAAAAAGTAGCCGAATAGTAACTAATATATATTTCGTTCGGTTCAGTTTACTCTCAGATTTCGTTTGGTTTTTGTTAGTTTTTAAAAATATGTTATATTATGATCAGATATTTATTGGGTTTTTAACAATAAAACTTAAATAAAAATAAAAATAGTTAAATAATTTTAGTTAAGATGGTATAATTTTCATATATCAAAATAATAATTCTATATTTTTATAACTAACGGTTAATTTTATTTGGTTTCACATAATTCAGGTTCAGTTTAATTCGAAAACGGTTAATTTTATATTGAAACTTTTTTTTTCACTTTTATCTATCGGTTTTGAAAAAATCAGTTTGAGTTCATAAATTTTTGTTCGGTTCGAAAATTATGCCTTGCGCTGAAACATTGCCATCTTAAAAGACAGTAAAACTCTCCAAATCAGCATTCTTTTCATGTTTATTTTCAAATTTTAAAACTTTTTAGTTGATTTAAAAAACAGAACTCATCATCACCAAACTAAACTTTAAAATTATAATAAAATACTAGAGTTCAAATGTACTATTACATTTTTGAAAATTCAATACATATAACTGGCAGAAACTCTTCAAAAACACGTATGAAAATGATATTGCATATTGTCTTTGATTATGTGAGATTGATTTGTATTTTTAAATATGAATATAATAAAAGTTTCAAGATATACGGATTTGAAGGGTTTTTTTGGGTAGGAAACTATATAAAAAGAGAGTAATATACATAAAATGAAATATACATCATACAAGTTGGCTTAATTGTTTTATCAAAAAATATAAAAGTTGGCTTAATTGTATTGAAAGCTAACATGATACGATATACATCAACTTTGACGTGAAGAAAACCCAAAAGTAAAGAAGAAGCACATGCATGCACATTCGTAATAATTCCTTAACTGTTTTTCAGTTTATTAATTACGATTATTGAGCTAATTAATAACTTAGATTTGTAATAAGTGCTAAACTATTACTAGTCGTAATTGCAAGTTCCTCAACAACCTTTGTTATCTTCTTCTTCGTTTCTTTACTAACCTTTGCTTCCTCTAAACCATCCGTACAAGTTCCTTCGTTGGTCAATGCTGCACTCACCCATGTCTTAACATTAGCCATATGGTTAGCCATGGAGTCACCATCTTCTAGAGCCTTCATCTCTGTAATCGCTTCCTTAAGCTCATCAATTGTGTCCTTGATCTCCTCGAGACAATCTTTAAGGACAAGTGTCTCTATTGTAAACATGTTACTTTTTCGTCCTCCTGTTGATGTTTGAGACTTTTTGAGAAGCTTAGAGACGACTGAAATCGCTTTCTTTGAGGATCTAATGTTGACGTTAAGCGCGGTGGTGCAGAGCTTGATTGGATCGGATTTTATGGTTGAGGAGTATGAGGACAAGGACTTATAGCATTTGCTTGGAGATGTTGTTGAATTGCATGCCGTTTTCACGAATGTTTTGTGGTTTTGGGAATAGGATGGTGAAGTGGCTGTTGTTTTGTGGATGTTTGTTGATGTGAGGAAAACAAAGACCAATGCTAGAGAGTAGAGGAATTGAGACATGTTGATGGAAATTAGAGTTTATTTATCTTTCGGTGTGAACTAGTTTTGTAGGGACGCATTTGTATGTTGTGTGTGTTATATATACAACATAGGGTACATGCACCTTTTGTTGTTTAATTGAAGTAAAGTAGTAACTACTTATTTTTGTTTCTGTTTTTCAACGTATGAATATGATTATTTGAATTGAGCACATGGTTTCAATGAGTCCCCTAAATAAGGGCCTGCACTTTAAAACTAATCATATAAAAAAGTCATCAATATATATATATATATATATATATATATTATGTTCTAGATTAATAAGTTGGAAAGAAAGAAAAAGACTATATGGGGTATCAACAAATAATCATATTAATACTTCTAGACTTAGCAGTATTGTTTTCTTTATAACATAAGACTTAAAATTATAAATTTGATTTTCTCTAATATTAGTGGAGTTTTTTTTTGTCAACATTGGACTACAAATGGCCGGCCCATTAGCCAAGTTCTTGCAAATGCAAGCGGGGGGAGTCGATCCATGTACAAGTGCGCATGCCTCTTGTGGACTTACCACCTGCCACTAGGCTAAATGCCACTTGCATGGGATTGAGTTTATTATTTTAGTGGAGTTTAACTTGACAAAAAGTATTGTTTTTGTTTCAGCTTTATTATTTTCGTTTTGATTTATTTTATTTTTCCAATACAAAAGTCTAGACAAATTTTCATTTCAGTTCTAATACTCTACTGTACTTATACAATGATGAAATCATAGAATATACGATGCATGATTTAAAAAGTTAATAAATTTTTTAATATGTACAAAGTATAAACGATATTCAATATGAAGAAGTAATAATTTGTATTAAAACATGAAAATGAATGTACAAAAACATAAAAATGTAATAACATGGAATCATAAAATTCAAGAAGAACAAGAGAAATTGTGTTTATGTTATAATTAATTTGATGTTGTTTAATTTTCTATATCAATATGTTATTGTATATATTATATGTAAAATAAAGTCTCGAACACATATTTCTGATAAGAGCCCGAGTATCTCTAGATCAGACCTGAATATTATGTATGATTTATTTATTGACCATTATTCAAAAAATAAGATAAGTGTATATATGTCTCAAAATTAAGGTAACTTATTTTTTTTAAAATGGTCAAGAAATTGTATTGTCAACTCTCTGTTGTTCGAATAAATATTCCCAATAAGAATTGTCTTTACCATATAACTCCAAAGATGATTGCTTTGTGATTATGTTTCCTAATTTTGCTATGGTTACTTAGTGGTATACTAAACCGGCCAATTAATATAAGACTCGATTAACATTAGTATATTCGCATTCATATTGATAAACGTTTAGACTGAAATTCTAGTTTTCGTAGATCCTAAAAAACCTTTAGATATTTTCATATCTTTTCTCCTCGCACATAAGTTGAAAAGCAAACTGGTGAGCACTTCTAATAGGAGGCTCTTAACTCTATTTTTTAACATTATTAAAATTTAAAAATAAAAAAAGTAAGAGAAAGGCAGAATATGAGTTCTTAATCACGAGATTTAAGAACCATCTCTTACCAAGTGTCATTCTTTTACTTGATCATTTATTTTTTAAAATTTAAATTTTTATAAAAATATTACTAATTTATTTTTTAGAAACCTTTCATGAGTCTTCATGAATTGGAGGTGGTCTTATATCCACCTACATAAAGTATTGTCAGTAGAACTAGCTTGTTACTAGCTTGTTCGGATATCATTAACTCCTCTCTATTTCATTTATAGTTTTCTTTTTCAATCAAATGATATATATGAAAAGCATCGATGTTACAACACTAAAGCATAATATGAATCTCTAACAATACAGACAAGAGAATTAGCTTTATGATTTAGAGATCTCGGAATCACATACAGTGAAAATGATGGAAAAGATCTCGAAATTTAGAAATCTCAGATTTAGAGATCTCGGAATTTCAACCTGAGAAAGTTCTCCTGATACGTCTAGAAGGCTGGCCAATAATCTGGTTGCATCAAAATCTTGAGCGCATTCGCATAATCCATCGTTACTTCCATTTTGAAAATCTGGATAGAAATAAGGGATTCCATAGCCTAGAGCACTGTCTCCATCTCCATGTGTAAAGATTATAGGCTACGCCGTAACCTCTAAGCCCCCATCCAACCTCCCTCAACTGAATCTAGGAAGCAAATTCAACAGAGCCCAGAATGATGGTTCAAACTCTTCCACGACCCATCAACAAAACATCTATAGCCAGTAAACCTTGGATGGCGAATAGAAGGAACAGCCACATCTGGCTACACAAATGATGAGTTGATGATCCCTGGTTGTATAGCACTAGGAACAGACCGCCTTGCATTAAACCATTCAGTTGCTTCAGTTTCTGCCCGTGTAGTTAAATCATGTGTGGGTCGTGTCAACATTCGACCAAATCATTTATTGCTTTCTAAATGTGCCAAGTTAACCATCAAAAGGTCTTAACATCTACTCAATATGGAATTCTCCAGAACAAATAGTCAAAATTATACCAACATAATTTTCCTGGGAAAATGTTTAGAGCCGAGGAAATACGAGAGAGGGCCAATGTTTAAATTGTCGGAGGACACTCAAAAAAGGCATGATTAATTGTTTACTCTTCCGCCCCACATCTACAACATCTAGAATCATAACAAAGACTTCGTGAAGTCTGGTTTTGCTCAACTGATGTACAGACGAATAAGGCTTGCCACATAAAATGTTTTATTTTATTAGGAGAATTTAATTTCCATATTTTTGCTTGTAAAGCTGTAAAATTTGGACCAAATCTCCCAACCTCAAGTAATGAATTTGTATCTTTAGTATCGTATCCAGATTTTACTGTATACCAACACATTTTAGTGTAGTGCCAACCCCATGAATCAGATCTTGATTGGCGGGGGATAACAATTCCCATAATTAGTTGAACATCATCAGTGGCAAAATACTAATGGAGAAGTGTTTCACGCCAAGTATTGGAATGTGAGTCAATTGGTCCACTGTGAGATCCAAAAAATAATCCTGACCTGGACATCATGGGCATAGAAATCAAGAGAAATAGATAAGAAGGTACACTTGAGCTGTCACAAGAAGGGTATTTGAACAAAGTATTGTCCACAATTCAGAATGAGTGAATGCAAGAGAGTTTCTACACCACTTGGGTCACACTTTAAGCTCAAAGCTGCAAGTAAAAGTGAAGCTGAAGCTCAGAGTGAGTACATGAAAGGAGTTCCCTACTCTAATATTGTTGGAAGCATCATGTACTCAATGATTGGTAGAAGACCAGACCTAGCATTTCCACTCTGTGTTGTCAGCATATTCATGAGTAATCCGTTGGAAGAGCATTGGATGGCTGTAAAATGGATACTAAGATATATAAAAGAAACACAGAGCTGCAAGTTAGTATACAAGAAGCAAGAGAGTGTTGAAATCAGAGGCTACAACGACTCGGATTATGCTGCAGATCCTGATAGAAGAAGGTCGATAACAGGGTATGCCTTCACAGCAGGTGGAAATGTGATAAGCTGGAAGTCTGGTTTACAGAAGGTTGTTGCATTATCAACCATTGGGGCTGAATATATGGCCTTAATTGAAGCCATAAATGAAGGAATCTGGTTGAAAGGTCTTGCAACAGAGTTAGGTTTTGAACAAGATCACATTGAAGTGATGAGTGATTCACAGAGTGCTATCTCTTTGTCAAAGAACTTTGTGCATCACGAGAGAACAAAGCACAAAGATGTGCGGTTACACTTCATCCGAGACAAGATTGCAGAAGGTGAAGTAAAGGTTATGAAGATATCTACTCTGTGGAACCCTGCAGACATTTTCACAAAAACAGTCCCAGTGAGCAAGCTTCAAAAGGCTTTAGAGTTGCTCAGAATTTCATATCAGTGGAGTTACCAGAGAGGGAAGAAATCCAATAATGCTAAGAAAAGAATCAAGCTATGATAGTATTCAAAACAAGGTGGATTTTTTTGGGGTTAATTTTGAAACCATAAGTTATCTTTCACTTTTCTTAAGACTGAAGACTTTGGAGGAACCAGAAGGTTTCAAGGTAGAAGAGTTAAGTGAAGACTCAGTTGGAAACAAAAGGTTCTAGGGTTGACTTATGCTTCTCATCAAACCCGAGACATAACATACACACAACTCTCTCTTCTCTTGACAAAGTACAACATGCTATCAGACAGAGACAAGATTAATTAAAGGTCTGAAGCACATTGTCTCCTCTACGCACAACAACATTTAAGAAAGCAAGAAGAATCGCACAGTGAGAATCACTCTCATGAAAGTATAAAACAGAGGATGTGTCTTTCTTGTTTAAGTGTGTGTAAGTAAAGAAACAGAGTAAGGTGTAAGAGACAAAGTAGAGAGAGTTGTAACAGATTAAGAGCTCGGTTTTGAGCTAAGTTCTTAGTGGATTTCTTCCGGAGATCTCTCCGGCGAGATGTAGGATTCCTTCACAAGGATCCGAACTCGTAAATCATTGTGTCTTTACATTCAAGTATCTAACTTTCACTATAAAACACGAGTAACAGAGAAAGAAAACTCAACAAAACTTAATTATAAACTTGAACGAAATTCTCGTGATTCGTGTTGAGAGACAGATAGAGCTTGGATAGGTTGTGTTTGCCAACGGTTTCTGGTTTCCATTTCGCATATATAACCATCCAATTATTGAATCTGGTGGAACCATAGAGAATGACCGCATCTTCAGAGTTAAACTCGAACTGGAAGCGGCCGTTACCAAGGTTTAGGCCAACCGCTTTCCCTTCCATACGCTAGAGAGTTGGCATCCGATAAATAAAAGCATCAACATCATATGCCAAAGGATTGAGACATCGACCGAGAAGTACCTTGGATCCTCTAGTCACCAGCTCCGCATTGTCAATCTGAGGGCCTCGAATCCGAAGACGTCACATAGAAATCGTGCGTCAGCAAAATCTGCTTTCCAAGAGATGACATACGACATTGTGAAAAAGATACTCAGCCTCTTATTTACACAGATTTTGTGAAAAAAAAAGAAATATATTTTATGTCTTCAGATTTTGCTACCTAATTTTATCAATAAAAATGCAAATGAATCCCGCAAAATTATAAATAATATGTAATATAACTTTTATTTTTTTGGGAAAAAATATAACTTTCATAATTGTTTTTAAACATTTTTTATAATTGTACATAGATTTTCAAATTTTTAAGATGAAATTTGAATTCCCTGTAGTAATTTAAGTGTCAGCTTGATACATACTTTATCATAACTTTTAATATTTAATATAGGTTATATTTCATATTTATTTTAAAACTTTGCATGTTTAATTTGTATTTCTTACACAAAAGATAAAATAACAAAAATTGGCCACTTAAACATATGTTATTTTGGAGAAAATCAATCATATTTTAACTATCTGTAGCGCCTGTTTTTTCTTTCATGATTGTTCTATTATAATTTTATAATCATGCAAACACCTCTTTAAGGTGTACGTTAGAAAAATAATTCAGAAATAATGTATAGTGTGAAATGATATATATATATATATATATATGGGGGACTTATATTAAAATAAATACTAGAAGAATAATTTTTTTTTTGTCAACTAGTGTACTGATTTTTAAATTCCCTCTTACTACTGCAGGTAGGGGGTTCGATCCCTGATGCCTTGAGGATTTGTAAAGTGACTACACCACTGGGTCACCTATGTTCGGCACTAGAAGAATAATTTAAGTAGTCGAGTTTTTTTTGTTTGGTGATTAGGATAAACCAACTATTAACTCTAATACCAAAATATATTTTTTCTTTATTCTATATAGTAGATTAAAAAAAGATTTTCATATTTGATATTTATGATATAGATTAAATGTTATCAATTTAATTGGTGAAAAAAATAAATGAGAAGATTTCAATTAAATGTCATGTAACAGTGTAACAGAGTAGAAGAGTAATACAAGTGAATCCGCATATTGAGGCTAAATAAATGTGAGGTAGGTGACACGTGATCCTAGTGATGAACATGAATTAGATCTCCTCTTTTCGAGGAATAACTCATTCCTCGTTTCCAACTCTTATAGAATCCACTATTTTCATATTCGTCTCTCATGCAATACGATACTTACGTATGATATCTGTAATATTCGTTGTCATTTATTCATTAATAGCCATAGCTATGTTCAATTACGGTTCATAGGTTTTTTATGTGTTCCAAATATTAAAAAAAATTAAAGTAAAAAGTCCAATCTGGTTAGATTATTTCGCTAATAGATATGACACTAAAATTTGATTTCTCCTCATTAAAAATGAAATTAAAAAAAACTTTAGAAACTGTGTTTTCGGCACAGTGGTATAGTCACTTTACAAATCTTCAAAGCACCAGAGATCGAATCCCCTACATGCAGTAGTAAGATCGGTATTTAGATTAACAACCATGTTGTATACATGTAAACGGGAATGTATTCGATTTACTTACTCTTTTACAAAACAATATCTTCTTATTCTTTTATTGAGACTTATCTACACAATCATTTATAACGTGTCAATGATGCTTATCATTACATTATGACTAAGTTTGACATTTTAGTATTCATATCGTAACCGAAGAACATGTGATTAGTACAATTTATCAGAAAAATAAAAGATATGTGATTAGTACGGCTTCCACAAAGCAACCTTGATTATCAAACGTAAATATATTGGTACAAATATTTATTTCAAGACTATATATATATATATATATATAAAAGTTTAAAAAGCATTTATCAATAAAATGGAATATAAATAAGGTCAACTGGGAAGAGAAAATTAACATGGAGCCGTAGGTGTTCTTGGCTGGAAAACAACATGATCGTGAGTATAGGTCGCATACAACACTCTCCATCATTTTATTAAACTACTAATATATAATATAATCCTAATTATTTATTTTATATTTCTAAGTATATTGTAGTGTATAAACATGAGAACGAAACTATTGGATCATCAATTTAAGCACATTTGAGGTTAGGAAACGATCTAAGGGATAAGATTTAAGACCTTAAACTATATATGTATATATGTAGATGTTACATTTAGGACACTTTTACTTTACTTTTCTTTTTTATACAATCATTTTAGCAAAATACAGATATAGTTGTCAAACGTTAACATGTATTACCCTTTTGTTTGCGTTTGACTTTTACGTTTATAATTTATACTGATTGCCCAATTAAAATGATGAACGAGAAGCACATAAATGAAACCAACACACGAACAAATTGAAATGAAACAATAGAAGCATACCAAAGTAATTATCTCGATGTAATTATTTTTCCTTCTCGTGTTAGGTAGTAAGATGTTTGTGAATTCCTTTGCTATAATTTTTGGGTTTTATTGATTTTATGAATCGGAAAGGATTCATACCCTCAGACTAAACCGTATTCTCTAGACCCTGGATTAGGCTTAATGACCCTATAATGATATGATTAGCTACTCTTTTCCTTGTGTAAGATCTGTTTCATTTATTGAAATTCTAGGAAAAAACAAATTTCTTTAGTTTAACATATTGTCAAATGCAAATGTGATTCTCAGCTTCTTCTTTTTTCGTCAACTACTTTATAGTGGCTTTTTAAAATCTCACTCATACTACTATAGAAACTATTGGGTATTTTGAAAATATCTGGATCTGATTTGATACATATTATTTTAATTAGTCCAAACTATATTTTTAAGAGGAATTTTTAAAAATACTCTTTTCGTTTTAACCCTTTTACAAAAATAACTCTTGAGTTTCGTTTTTGCAAAACTTACCCTCACTAATATAAATGAAAAAATGCCTTCAAAAGTTTATTTTATGTTTTTTTCACAAACTTTTTTTCCCGTGAAAAAACATTTTCCTCAAGATTTTTTAAAGAAATTTATAAGGCTTTATAAAAAGCTTTTATAAAATTTCATAAGCCATTAGAAGACATCTTATAAAATTGTATAAGGATTCATAAGACATCTTATAAAATTTTATAAGGTTTTATAAGACATCTTATAAAATTTTATAATGCTTTATATTAATAAAATTTTGTAAATATTAATTTTATAAGTTATCTTATAAAACCTCATTAAAATATATATTTATAAGCTACCCCATAAAATCTAATAAATAAATCAATTTATTAGAAATAAATATAATAAATCTTTATAAGCTTGTTTATAAAATTATATAATATAAATATTAAATATTGAAAATAATGTATATAGTGTAATATTATAAGATTCTTCTAACATTTTCTAAACCAACTTTGAAAATTAAATTTTCAAAATATATTTCTTAAAGATTTTATAAGATATCTTATAAATTGAAATTTAATAAGATTTTATAAGATAACTTATAAAAATATTTTCTATAAGTTCTTATAAGATCTCTTATAAAACTTTATAATCGTGAAAACCAAATTTTGAGATAAAAAAATTTTGTAAGAAAAAAATTATTCTGACGGGAAAGGGTACGTATAAAAAACCGTTAAAATCAAGGGTATTTTTGGTCATTTTCAATAATGAAATGTATTTTCTGAAAATGTCCAAAAAAGTAGGAGCATTGTTTAAAATATACTTCATTGAGGGACATTTTTGCATCTATCACTATTTAAAAAAACTCGAACTCCAACCCAATATATAAAATAAAAGTTTTTACTACTGAAAAATATTATATAACATCAGAAACAAAAATATATAAAAACTAAAAATACAAACAAATATTCCACAAAAAAATACATCAAAATATGATAAGTTATAAAATCTAAGCTATGATGGAAAATTTAAAACAAATTACAAAATTTAAGATAAATTACTAATTTTATATTGTGTGTAATATTTTTGATGTATGTTATATATATATATATATAACTTAATCATTTCATAAGACAAAAATGGAAGGGGGACTGGGTTTTAGAATGATTGAGGATTTCAATTCAGCTCTGTTGGCAAAACAGATTTGGCGACTTTTGGTATATCTAGACTCCCTGTTGGCAAAAGTCTTCAAAAGAAAATACTATAGTAATGTAGATATTATGGATGCACCTTTGAAAGCAAAGGCATCATATGGGTGGCGGAGCATTATTTCAGCTAGGCCACTACTCCAAAGGGGATTAATAAGAAGGATAGGGGATGGTACACAAATTAGGGTGTGGAAAGACCCATGGGTTCCGGATCGACTACCATGACCTGCGTGGTGGTCGGATCTATATTTATTCTCAGATATGACGTTAGACCAATTTATGGTTCAGCGAACGGGTAAGTGGAACGAGATTTTAGTCTGCCAATATTTTCATCCTACGGATGTCCAGTTGATACTAGCGAT
>JAKUCM010000827.1:0-44419 GCA_023374145.1 Lepidium sativum | reverse complement strand
GAGAGAGAAAAACTAATTAAAATATATTGAAAAGAGATTTTACAAAAACTATGATTTATGTTTTCTGAAATCCTTGCAATATTATGAGAGATGTTTTCTATATTATGACATAACTTGCACAGCTCTTCTTAGTTCAAACACTATTGTGTGGGAACTCATATTAAAGTTTTCAGCTAAGGCAACCCAGACTTTATGAGTAGATGAGAGATTAAACACATATCCTAAGTCTCTACTTTACTCAATGCCTCAAACATATATTTGGTTGTAATTCTCTGTTTTGGTACCTTACATATTTGTGTCACTTTCTTTACTCTATTTTTTTGCAGAGTCATGTTTTTCTTAAGTTGTTAAAGTACTTTAAAAGAAGATTATAGAACCGGTGGTGACAAAGAAAAAAATCATTAAAAGGCTGAGAATAATAAGCAACCACTACAAGAAAACATTAGGATTACAACTCCTAATTTCGCCCCTAATGCGTTGTAAAGTCCCTTACCAACGCATTAGGGGCGCCACGTGGTTAGTCGTGTCCTGCACGTCGTAAGCCAAAAAGAGTTATAAAAACGTTGTAAATATTAACATCTCCATATTGTGTTGTTAAAACGTCGTAAAACTGACGTTGTAAAAACGTTGTAAGATATATCAGTCGTTGTAAAGTCGATGCCAAATTAAACGTTGTAAGTTAGTTGTAAATTTAGCTAGTAACTTACAATGTAATGTTTACAACTAATTAGAGTCAAAATGTGTTACAATGAATTAGAGTTGAAAACATCTCCAACTAACTAAAGATGAAAATGTTACAACTATTTAAAGACGAAAAGATTTACAACTACTTAAGGATGAATGTTTTACAACTAATTAGGGACCTTTTTTCGATTCTTGCCAACGATTTAGGGACTAATATTTGTTTTAATTTTTTAATTAAAATTATTAAATTAAATTTTTGTAGTTTGATAAAATTATGAAATGAATTAATTAAAAATAAAATATATAATTAAATATATTATATTAAAATATTTTTACATAATTTAATTATAAATTACAAAATATTTATAATCCAACTCAAATCCCAATTCAAATCTTAAACTTAGAAGAAAATCATAGAAATTGTCAAAAATTAATGAGAAGCTCAGAATATTGCATATAATCTGATTAAAGAAAAATTTATCAGACTTTTCTCATATAAGAAGTGTCAGAAATATTAAGCATTAATCATTCTGGTCAAATCTATTACTCAGACAACAAACAACAATATAAATCTATGGTCACAAAAATCTAAAACCAAACACTTGCAAAAAACAATACAGTAAATGAGCATTACTCTCTATTGGAATTGAAGTCAACTCTCTACAACAATTCCAAACACACAAAAAACATACTTTTCCAATTATCCCAAATCCTTCTCCGAAATTTCCAACACTAACAATATAAATACTTTACTAATCCAATTAACATAGTCAAAAAATAAACATAAAACAAAATTAGAGTAAAAGGAGTGGATAAAACAAAATCAGATCAACATTTTTCTTAGCCTTTTTAGTATATGAATTGGATTGATCATAATTCTAAGACAACAATCTCTAACTAAATGATATCAAGGCATAGACGTAAACAATCAAGCAACCTTTGCTCCAAATGTGCACAGCAGTACAAATTTGATGAGAATAGCAAAAACAATCATGGACTGTAAATGAAGAAACAGAGAAATTGAAATTGATCAAAAACAATCAAACACTTCTAGATGAACTATGATCATTCTAAAATTTTTAGAAAAATCATTTATGGAGGACTCGCCAAATACTCTTCTAAAGAATCCACCCGATTTTGGAAATGAAATTCTCAGATGACTCGTCAATGACTAGGAAAAATCGTTTATGGAGGACTTACCAACTACTCTTCCGGCTGTCGAAATAAAGATTTATGGAAGATTCACCGACGATTTGATATAAATGACATTGAATCACCACCGAAAATAGAGAAATTACATTTTCGAGACACCGAAAAAATGAAAAAAAAGAAGATGACGGGTTTATTTGTTTTTTCTGTAAAAACTATCACCCAATCATATTTCGACATATTATCGATGTATCTTTTAAATTTTTATATTTAGTGACGGTTCTACTAATTTAAAATTATTTTTTATTTAATTAATTTCAATTAAGTACTAAGAATCTTTATTAGAGATTTTATTGGAGCTACTCTCACTCATCAAAAAAAGAAAGAAAATGCTGTCGCTAAAACATTAGAATTAGAAGTTATTTTTCTTTTTACTTTTGTTATTAATTATTTTCATATGAAAATGCAACTCATGAGCTTTTGATGAGAGGCTCACATAATAAAAAATATAGAGTAGAACATTCATAAATTAATAACTTTTATAGAATAATAAAAAATTTTGGTCCTAAATCGGTGTAAAATTAATAATTATTTTGAAAATTTTATGTAAAAATATATTCTTAATAATATTATAAATTAATACTCATTTAATTTTACATATATATATATATATATACTTAAAAAAGTGATATAAACTATGATTTTTTTCTTAAAGTTCAATTCTATTAAATAATTATTATGTTATTTTTAAACTATTATGCTGTAATCTAATCTGTTATAAAAAATAATTAAAATTTATTTAAATTTTTAAATTTTTAATATGTTAATTTTTATTGTATTATAATTTTGGGCGGTTGAAATAAAATAATCGATATCATTTATTATAAATTATTAAATTTTTAAAATTAATCCAAAAATAGTTTTAGTTTATTTTTTAAAATAATTTTAACAAATAAAATACTATAATTAATATTTATAAAAATTAATAAATTTTTTAAGTCCAATATAGTTAATTTATAGAGGTTGTACGGGAAAAGGCAGTGAAGTTGGGCCTTGAATCAACGTGTGTAGATGTAAATTTACAGTTATGCCCCCAATGTCTATGTCAATTTACCAACACTCTGCTGCTTTCCCGAATGGCGGGAACCCTAATCACCCTTGTTTTCCTTTTTCTCGAGTTCCGTACAATGGCCATATGATTATAGTAGTCTCCTTCGGCTCTTACTCTTCTCTTCGTTTCTTCCCTCTTCCTGAAACCAATCTTTCTGCTATCTTTCTCCGAGAACAAGCTCAGCATCTCTACAGCTCCAGTTCCATTTGGCGAACAACTTCAGCAAAGAAGATACTTTCAATGCCTATCGTAGCTGAGTACGCGAAGTCGAACAGATCGTCGTGTAAGTCTTGTTCTAAGACGATAGCTGTGAAATCGCTTAGACTAGGGTTGATTAGCAAGGGACCTGGTGGGTTCGACATGACCAGATGGCACCATCTCGATTGTTTTCCTACCGATTCGGAGTCGATTGCTTCTCTGGATGATATTCAAGGATTATCCACTTTAGAGGTTAGGGTTTCGTTATTCGACAATATTTGTTTTTTGTTTCCTCCACACTTGAGACCATCCACTTATTTCGGTTATTTGTGTTAATGCTTTTGCTTATGGCCACAGAAAGAAGATCAGGATGCTTTGGCGAGTTTGGTAGAACAATGTGACGAATCTGTAAAACAAGTAAGATCTGCAGCGACGTTCTTTAGTCTCATTTGCCCATCTAGATGTATAAATGTAGGTTCAAGTACTTTTCTTAAACTGCTTTGTATCGGTTAAAATTTAAAGCAGAATGATGAGAAGGAGGAAGAGATTAGAAAGCCAATAAGTGGCCAGAAGATCAAGGAGACGACAGGTTCTTCTGTTTCTTCTAAAGTAATTGCTGAGTATGCAAAATCAAACAGATCATCATGCAAGAGTTGCTCTCAGACAATAGCTTCAAAGGGTCTGAGATTGGGGCTGGTGACCAGAGATTCCCGGGGATTTGATATGACAAAATGGCATCACTTGGGTTGTTTTCCCGTCGAACAGAATCCAATTCATTCTCTAGAGGATATTGGTGGTTTTACTTCACTGCAGGTTAGTCTGTATTTACAGATTAGGAACATTCAGTTCAGAGGATAGAACTTTCGGATGATTGCATGTCCTATGGTAACTAGGATCCTAATATGTAACCTATATTAAAAGTATTGTCACAATGATTCTCGAAATACCAACAGCAATCGCATCGCTGTTGGTTTCAAGTCCTTAATTGTGTTGATATCGTTTATATCTGATTCATTTGTTATGCTAAACAGGGTGCTGACCAGGATGCATTAAAGGATTTGGTTCAACAATGCGGGAAGAGACTTTAAAAGCTGTACTAGCAATAACCTTTGGCATAACATTTCTTTCTTTAATATTTAATATTCTTGTTGTATAAAACCATTATTTTAAAAGCGTATTCATGTTTTAACTGGGAAAAGGTATCATAACTAACTTTCTTACTTCATTTCCTGGTGGTATTGCAGAAGATGGATGAATTTGAAGATGATAATGGGCTAATTGAGGAGACAAACAAGAGAAAACACTCTCAGGTTCATAATTAGCAATAATCACATTTTACTTTACATAATTTTGTAAAACTGGAATATATCGTAGTTATTGTTTCTTATCAAGGTTGGGGAGATGGTGGAAGAAGAGGAACTGCAAGCTAAGGCGAATCAACACACGAGTAGAAAGCATAAGGTATACAAGGCTATGAGATGTACTAGATACCTGCTTATGGTAGCCACTCTTATATCTAAGTTACAGTTATTTTTAATAGAAATATCCATACAATACCCGTCTCTGTATTTTAAGGTTACAGTTTGCAGTACCCGTTTCTTGCCTCGTACCCATTTCAGTGCTACTTAGCTCCTCATTGTGTAGAAGGTCACTTTATACTGTATTATGCAGGTGAACATCAGTGAGTCGCCTTCTCAGGCCAAGGTTGAAACAGAAATCTTGCTTTCAGCTTCTGATGTGAAGGAGATGTACAAGGTAGGAACTTTACTGTTTTTTAGGTTAAAGCCATGTATTCCCGTGTTAAATTTTCTTCTTGGGAGCTTGTAGCTTTGGCATTTGTATTTTTTTTCCAGTTCTTGTATGTTTTTGGCGGCTTATCTACTTGTTTCTCAGGGTGCCAGTCTATTACCAAAATGGAAAGCTTTCGAGACAGTTATATTCCTTGAGCGGGTTAGAAAATCATCTTCAGATATCATGTCGGTTCTTGGGGTATAGGGTAATGAATAATGGCCTAATGGTTTATTCTCTTGTTGTACTTTAACAGGATGATGGCCTAAATGATTCGAGAAAATAGCTGCATTTGATTTTGATGGATGCCTCGCAAAAACATCTGTGAAAATGTAAGTTCTTTGGTCACCCAGAATTTGCTGTTTTCTTGGTTTCCAACCTATAAGGGCGGCCGTTTATGATTTTTGGACCTGCGGGCTGTCTATTTCAAGTGATGTAATGTGTCATTAACGTTTTATATTTCCTTCTCAGAGTAGGGGCAGATGCATGGTCCCCTTATGTATCCTTCCATTCCTGAGAAACTGCAAATATGTACGGTCAAGGCTATAAGCTGGTATCTTATTTTTTAGCTAAAATATAATCTCAAAGTTTTGTTACTCAGTAGTCTTGTTGATAGAAAGACGCTGATTATATTGTTCAACAGGTCATTTTCACAAATGAATCTAACATTGATCGATGGAAGAACAAAAGGCAAGCTGCTGTAGATTCGAAAATCGGACGTCTCAACAGTTTTATTAAGCGCGTGGAGGTCCCCATTCAGGTTAAGTGCACTTTAATTATTCATATTTAAGAACGTGATTCATTTGGTTATAATGATTTGTGCTGGCGTATAGATAAAATCACTGAGAAAACTGTGATGCTGTCTTGCAAGTTCATATTAGCTAACACTCAAAATCTTCAAAGATTCAAAAGTGCCAGTTCCCCTAACATGTTGCTGATATTGTGAAGATTATAAATGGTTTTGTTCTGCAAACAGGTGTTTATAGCCTGCGGAGTCTCAAGCTCTGGTGGTAAAGATGACCTTTACCGCAAAACCCAAGGCTGGAATGTGGCAACTCATGAAGAAGCATTTTAACTCTGGGATTGCAATTGATATGGATAAGTTAGTTTTTTCTTCCGACCTGCTCTTAAAACTTGGATTTGTTTGACACTTCTAGCTAAGCTGGACGATAACACACATTTGTCCGCCAGTCTTCCTGATTTAACTCTATCCGTTTCTTGCTAGCTCTTAGTTTGGTTGAGACTGACTTCTGTACTGTTCTCCGTCAGATCCTATTACGTTGGGGATGCAGCCGGAAGAAAAATGGATCACAGCGATGCTGACATCAAATTTGCGCAGGTATTTGTTACAAACTTACGAACATTAGACGTCTACTTTCTTGCTAGAATTTCACAACTACTCTCTTTGGTGGCAGGCGAGTGGACTAAAGTTTTACACCCCGGAGGAGTATTTCATTCCCTCATGACATGTTTTAGCGTTACAAGATAACAAATGCATTCTTGTTACTAATGATCTCGTTTTCATGTTTTTGATTTATCTTAGATAGAATCATAACTCAACTATAATGCTTTTGCTACTTGCGGTTTTATCACAGCTTCAATCAATAGATGATGCAGGTTTTGGGACCTATTGATCTGGGCTATGGCTTAGTTAATGTGTGTAATTGTTTTGCTTATGTGTATTATCCTCTAAACACATATGCTTCAAATGCATGTTTGTAAACTTCTCCAAACCTTCTATGGTTATGAAATGGCAAGTTGATAAAAAATTAAAGAAAACTAGAATTTTGTTTGTCGGCTTTTAATAAAATATTTATGTTCGTAACTAACATAACTGAATTTTGGAGTTAACAGATATAATTAAAATCAAAACTGCAACAAATACATTATTTTTTAAATGAAGAAAAGAGAAAAAAAAACATACTCGAGCTCAGAAGGTTTTGAATAATCTCTTATGATGCTAATAGAATAGGTTAAATAACCACTTCTCATCAGAATAGAGTTGGACTTCAAGTAGTAAATCACTCCTTTTGACCAATCTCACCTTCCAAAATGGCATGTCTTGTTAGAACAATCTCTTTGACAAGGTTTCTGTAAACAAAGGGCCTAACAGCAGCACGGAGAAACAGCTCAGTGGGATTCTACTCTTCTTTGTCTTCTTCATCCACCTTCCATATCCTACTGTCTTCCATTCTTCCGGCTTCACTTTCGCCTTCTTACCTCTCATTTCCAACTCATCTCCTTCAATCTCTCGCTCTTCTCTTTCCTCCATTGCCTTTAATTGTTTGTCATAAAACTTATCTGACACCACCATACTCATCTCTGCAAGCTTCTCCATTCTCTCCGCGTTGCTTGTTGCTTTCTTAAATTGCTCTTCCCAGTACCTCTCATCTTCTCTTGGATCCGACTCTTCTATTTTCATCTTCCAAACTGTCTTCTTCCTCGTTTCCCTCCACATTAACAACCACCGTATTATCATCATCATCTTCTTCCTCCACCTCACCATCAAATTCATCATCATCATAATCATCATCATCATCATCATCATTTTCACCTTCGTCTTCAATCCATTCTGAGAATTCAGCCTTCTCTGAGTTTCCACTAGTGTTCATCTGATTCTCATTTTCATCTGGAGCATCACAGCCTAGCTCCATCTCCTCCAACTTTGCTTTCCACTCTTTTGTATACGGATGCAACAGTTCGTTCGGGTGGTTTCCAAGCAAGAACTTCAACACTTTGGACTTCTCCTCATCACTAGACTTCTCATAAGCATTTACCACATCATCCACAAAAGCTGTCTGTCTCACCTTCAACATCTTACACAACCCTCCGTAATAAGTACTCAACTCCACTCTACCTTCATCATCCTCCACTTCACATACGAATCCAGATTCCGTTACCGGGTTTAGATAAGGGATGAGTGAATTAAAGAAATCTTCTTGAGGCTCAAACCTGCACTGAAACACAGGCTTCTTCACATACACAATATCGGGTCTGAACCAAGCTGCGCATCGACATATCAAAGACCGAGATTTGTTCCCCAATCTCCCCATCAAGTTCCATTTGTCCAGCCTCTGCTTCTTCTCCGCTTCCACAACCACTTCGCTTACCAACGTCCATTGCTCCCAGGGCAACTCACTGAGTCTCCATTTCGGATGTCTAACAAAAACCCAAAAATGCCTCAAACCAACATTTGAATCCAACTCCTGAACTCTTTTCTGGAAAGCTATATTCATCTCATGCTGCTCAATCTTTTCGAACTCTTCATGGTTCTCCACTTCACCTATCATAGTAACACACTCATCAGAGATAGTACCACGCACCGGATCACCGACCACAACACCACGCCACGAGTAAGGTCCAAACTCTCCGTACTTGAACCAATCATAAGGATGACGCAATCTCGGGTCATCCTTATCCATAAATCGAACCATCCTATCGTAACCAAGCCCTATCATCTCAAGCTCTTCTTCCGTGAACTTATCCGGGTGGCTACTAAGAATGTTGCTTCGACTTTTGTCAGGGTTATTATACAATCTGTAAAATAGAGATTCCGCTAGCTTCTTTGACTTTTCACGAGCTTTCCGCTTCACTTGCTTCCTCATATCCGAATCCCCTTCAATCCTCCCGCCAGATGAACCTCCAAGCTTCTTCTTGCTCCTCCCCGCCAAAGCCCGCACGTCTCGCCAGAATCCACCATCTTTTTTAAGCAAAAGTTCGGAGCTTTTGACCCTGAACACAAAATTCCTCTCGGTAATAACCGGTAAAATCGAAACTATCCTTCTCGAGCCGGAATTGGGTGGAGATTTACGTAGTAAGAAGCTAGGGTTCAGGGTTTTAGAGAAAGATAAATCTTGACACAGCATTTTCTTCTCCCGAAATAACTTTAGAGAGGTTGATTAGAAACGGTAATAATATAAGCCAAACGATACGTCCACGTTTAGAAGCTGTGTCCAACAAGCCATAAGTAACCCAAAATAAAATTGTCTTTTTTTGTTTTTTATTCTTTTTGATTCAATAGATTTGCGATGGCGAAACGGATCCACCTGACCGAACTAGGCTGCATCGCCTGCGAGGAACTTAGCGAGCTCGGTGCGGGCAAAGAAGGATGGCTTGTGAACAACCCCAACCTTTTGTGCGCACTCGATTCCCACGCTATAGCCTTAGCCAATCGATTTTTAATCTTGATTGTGAATTGGGCTGATCCTGATGCGCCTCGTGTCAAGATCAGACCTGATTTATCTCCAATTGAGGCGGAGTCGATTACGGCGATCGAATGGTTAGTGTTTGATGATATCAGAGTCGTTGCTGCAGGGACTTCATGTGGGTATCTCCTGCTTTACTCCATTGCTGGTGATCTGATACATAAGCAGGTAAAATTCGGAAACTTTTCAGTCTTCGTTATTAATTTATCAATTTCGAAAACTGATGGTAGTTTAAACTGCAGAAATTTTTGTTTTATGCCCAATGTTGTCTCAGAACATTGTGGCAATTTTGTCGTTGGGTACTTGGGATATTTTGTACTTTTTAGTGATCTTATGTATCTATTGCTTGTTTATTTGTATGTTTTTACAGATAGTACATCCAAGCCGTATCTTGAAACTAAGAGTTCGAGGAACTAAAAGAGATTTGATCCAAGAGGCATCCTCTGAAGAGATCTGCATTGTAATGCCTGGTATTATTGCCCGCTTCGATGGCTCCAACATTCAGGTATTGCTGAAAACATTCTGACAGAAGGAGAGTTGTTTGAGAAATCTTGTGTTCAATTTGCTCTCCAAGTTTTGCCAAGTTCTGAGATTTGTTTGTTAATTATGTCTTTGTATGATTGTAGAGTATGCTGCAGAAATGGTGTCAAGAGAAAAATGCTAATTTTTGGGATCAAAAGAGTAGAAAGGGAGATCCAGAAGATAGTGGTAGTTTGTACCAACGAATACCGTATCAGATATGGAATGTCAAGAAGAGTGGCGTGTGTGTTGATGCTACTGTCACTGGCATAATGGGGGTCTCCACCACTACTGGAACTTCAGGTGACTAGTAATGCTTATTTGATTGTTTCAAACTAGGGAAATGTAAGAATTCTCTGCAGTCTGTCGTAAAGCATAGTTTTGATTTATATTATGTTTCTGCTGTTGTAAAGATATAAAAAGATCGCCGAGACCTTCTTGTGTATTCTGGTTTATAAATTTGGCTGATTTTATTCTTTGACAGTCAAGTCAACGTTATTATTGTGCAGTGACCATTGGAGAGGATGCTGTAATCTCGGCTTACAGGTTGGTAATATTTTCAATGATTGTTTTTCACATGTTGCTTTGATGGTGTTCTTCTGTTCAATTGAAAAAGACTTTCTGTGATCATCTTTTTTCTTAGACTCTCCGAAGACAAAGGTAGATCACTTGTTGGAGCAATTCTATCAAAAGTTGTGCCTGCAGCTGCTTCAACCATAGCTTCTTTTTCCAAACTGATCTGGAGAAGTAATGATCAATCACCAAAGCGAAAACCAGAAGTCAAGACTCAGTCATTCGCTAAAGGTAAATGTCATGCGTCTCTAAGACTCTAATTACTTTACTTTTTGAGCATTCATCTATAGCTTAACCTTTGTCAAAACGTTGATGCAGCATCATCCTTGACATGTATAAAGGACTACCCAAGGAAAGGCGAGAAGCTCACGTTATCACCGAGTGGGACATTAGCTGCAATAACAGATTCTCTTGGTCGAATACTTCTGCTAGACACTCAAGCTCTCGTGGTCGTCCGACTATGGAAGGTACCCTTGATAATTCGTTGCTTAAGTTTCCACTCTGTAAGCATTAAAAATTGAACTCTTTCTGTTAGGGTTATCGTGACGCAAGCTGCCTGTTCATGGAAATGTTAGCCAAAAAAGATAAAGGAAAAGCAGTAATTCACACAGAACCAGTAAAAAGTGATTACTGTCTATGCTTAGCAATTCATGCGCCACGAAAAGGCATCATCGAGGTAACGTTGTCTTTTCTTAAGAACCGTATAATTATCTTTGAGTATATGTGTGATTAAATAGCTCCGAACTGAAACCAGGTGTGGCAGATGAGAACCGGACCACGTCTTCTAACGATTCAATGTGCGAAAGGTAGCAAACTGTTGCAGCCTTCGTATAGATTTGGATCAAATTCGTCGTCCTCGTCTTACATTCCTCTTGAAGTCTTCTTACTCAATGGAGATTCAGGCCAAGTCTCTATGCTCAACCGGTCTCTTTCTTAATATATCTCTCAACTAACCTTCTTTGTATGTTCAACAACCTTCTTCAATTTTTGTCCTCAAACCTTTTGTTCATAGCTAAGCCAAGTCTCCTAATTTATTGTAAAATTGATGTTTGCTTATCAAAAGCAAGAACTTTGCAATGATTTTCTTAATGTCTAGTCAGTCAATGTTCATGATTCGTTTTGTGGTTTTTCTTTCTTTTGGTAGTTGGATTCGATCATATGATTGTAACTAGGTACTCTCTTTAGCTTTGCTTCAAAGATTCAACAAATGGTTATTCTTTTATGCTACGATTTGTGATTGATTTCGTAGAAAGTAACCCGTTAGGAGAGTAAACATATTGCTGTGCAAGATGAATTAAGATTTGATAAATTTAGATTATGGATCGATCTTGATCCCAGTTCACAAAGAATAAAATAATACCTAATTAGTAAACTGATCTATCCATTTAATTGTTGTATACTATCCAGTGATTCTCCACGTTATTATTTTTTCTAATATTATAATGCTAGTCAATAAGCCCTAGAAAATAATCAAATCCAAATTGCTTTTTTGTCCGTTGAAAAGTTACTGTTAGGTTAAGATTAACACTTGAGATCAGTTTTATCATAATATGAAGGATATAGATCGTTTGTTTAAATAGTTAGATTACCAGACAGAGACCAAGAAAAAGTAAGTTGTACGAACTATCATGACTTCGTCTCTTTCTTCACTCGTCTTCTTCACCGTCTTTTTCGCCGTCTACTCTCTCTCCGCCGTCGCCGCCGATCTCCACGAAACCAGATCGCGTTTCAAACCTCTTCATTTCTCGCCTCTCTTCTCTTCTTCGACTCAAAACATTACAAATTCCCCTACTCGCTACTTCGAGGTGAAAAAACCTCCCGTTCCCGATCTTCCCACAACTCAACAACCACTGTGCTCGCATCAGATTCTCCACCACGAATTTGGCTACACTTATGCTAAACCACCGGT
This sequence comes from Lepidium sativum, assembly GCA_023374145.1. Taxonomy (NCBI): domain Eukaryota; kingdom Viridiplantae; phylum Streptophyta; class Magnoliopsida; order Brassicales; family Brassicaceae; genus Lepidium; species Lepidium sativum. The sequence goes on along the minus strand of JAKUCM010000827.1, from coordinate 32,283 downwards.
TCTTGCTAATTACAGCCTCCCTTCTCACTGCTCATCTCGAGATTTCTCCAAAATCGTTCTCGAATTCAAATCCACTAGCCGAGGAAGACAGTTCGATCGTATATTCGGTGTTTGGCTTGACGGTGTTGAGATACTCCGGAGCTGTACCGCCGAACCTAGGCCAAACGGAATTGTTTGGTCGGTGGAGAAAGATGTAACTAGGTATCACTCTTTGCTTGTCAAGAACGAGACTCAATTACTCGCTGTTTATCTCGGTAATCTAATAGATCAAACCTATACTGGTGTTTACCATGTCGATGTGATCTTCCATTTCTATCAATTCGAAACAAATCTGCGAGATTCTTTTGGTTACAGCTCTCCTCAAGCTCATATGATCCTGCCAATTTCCAGAAATCTTCCGCTAAACGATGGATTATGGTTTGAAATCATTAACCAGAATGATTCTAAGTACAAAGAGTTTGAAATTCCTAGGAATGTGTATAGAGCTGTTCTTGAGGTTTATGTTTCTTTCCATGAGAATGATGAGTTTTGGTATGGAAATCTTCCCAATGACTTCGTTACTGCCAACAATCTCAGTGTTGCTGGTAATGGACCTTTCAGAGAAGTTGTGGTTGATATTGACGGCAAAATTGCAGGTGCAGTTTGGCCTTTTCCTGTTGTTTTCACTGGAGGGATCAATCCTTTACTCTGGAGACCAATCACAGCTATTGGTTCCTTTGATTTGCCAAGTTATGACATCGAGATCACGCCATTCTTGGGAAGCTTATTAGATGGAAAGACTCATAAGGTGGAGTTTAGTGTGACCAATGCGTTGAATGTTTGGTACATCGATGCAAATTTGCATCTTTGGTTGGATCAAGAGAGGGAAAGAGTAGAAGGGAAGGTGTTGGAGATCAGTGAAAGCTCTCTGGAAATTAGCTCTGTCTCGGACTTCAAAGGTTTGAATGGAAACTTCACAACAAAGGCAAAAAGGTCGATAACTTCCATCGGGTTGGTCAAATCCTCTCATGGGGACATCATAACCAATGCGAATCAAGAATTCTGCTACAAAAACACGATGGTTTTAGGTAAAGACGGGAACTTGCAGATTATAGATCAGTTGATCCAAGCCAACGATCGTATTCATGCCAAGAGAGCCTCGAGAGAGATCTACTGCGCAAACTCCATAAAGAACTTTCCCTTTTATCTTTACTCGGGCTCTTTGGAGCAACAAAATAACACATCCCTGGAGATTGCGAATGTCTCGATGGGATTCAACGAAGATAGATCAGAGAGTGACAAAGAGTTGATGAGAATGTTTGAGAGCAAGCTGAGGAATAAGCAAGACGGTCAGGGGGTTATGGTTGTGAAGAATAACTTAGTGGTCAATGGATATGGAAGCACACAACAAGTATATAATTACGCTGGAAGTGACCAATGTTACTTTAGAAACATCAGTAGCTCCAACTATACCATTCTATATGACAAGCTTGTAACTGTTTGCAAGAAGAAAACGCTGATGTTATCGCCAGGGAATGCGCATTTAACCAGACAACGACCATTACTGTCTTGATCTATGATCAGAGAACGGATACCTCTCTCTTGCTGTGAGTGACAGTACAGAACAGAAACATGACAAATAATACGACTCTTTTATGTTTCTTCTGTTTTGTATCCAGACAATGTCTCGGTCCATTTGCTAAATAAAAACTATCCTCCTCAACAACGCTCATTATGTTCAGACTTCTGTGCTAGTAAACGCGGGCAGTATAGCAACGGAACCGGTTCTTATCAGTAGTTAATGATTTATTAACCGATCAATTTGAATGCACTGCACAATTCACACTGAACCGGTATCTGAACTATGTTTCCTTAACTAAATCAATAGTAAACCAATTTTAGGATTATGAGACAAGGGCAAAGTTATTAATTCCGATATCAGATTGAACCGGTATCTGAACCGATTTTACACAAATCCGATAGTAAACAAATTTCGCCACAAGTTGGTACACGGTATATACCGGACCAGGGAATCGTAAATTCGTACCGGAAGATTGATCCCAAAGGAGGAGCAGCAAAGAAATCCGGGAGGTGGGTCCTACTATTATCCAGATATAGCATACGTGGCAATATAACAGCCGTCGAGGTGATTGACTTTATAAGGTCAAACCTTGAATCGCATCTCTTTCTGTCTTCCCTCGGCGATAAGGAAACACCAGACCAGACCGGACCAAGGAGCGGGGAAATTCAGGAAGCATTGATCTTTCAACTTTACCAGCTTCTTCTTCGATTGAAAATGAGTTTATCATCGCCAACCAGGTCCGCTCAAGTTCGAATTATTTCTCCTTTCACTTTTTGTTGTGCTCGTTCAGAACTGTTTTGCTAAATTCGGAGACTTTATCTTCTTTGTGTGAAAATTTTGGCGATTTTTATAGTGCCTGTAGTTCGTCGAGATGTTATTCCTCGAGTTTGTCGTTACCTATTGGGTTTCGATCGAGTCCCATCAATGTGGGATTGATTTGTTACCCAAAAAGGCACAATTTTTCTGCTCGGAAGTTCCTCGTGGCTTGCTCTTCATCCTCTTCCGGTACGTGTCTCCTGCAATGTAAACTCTGGAAGATTTATGCTTTTCCCATTTTGAAATGATTTTAGGCACTGGAATTGTCAGATTTGAATTTAGTTGTTTAGCATAAATATTGCCCTTGAAATGATGTTTACTTTCTCTTTTGGGCATGCCGAATAGAAACTGAGATTTCCAGGTCACTTAACTTGAAATTTAGCTAAGAATTGAGCATTAAGAATCAATGAATCTGTAAGCTTATCCTTTTTAAAGTTAATAGAAAGGTTTCTCACATTGACACATTTTGTTCAAAAATGTTTAATCAGATCCACTATTGGTTAAGGCTGCGAAAGGGCAAGCCGTCAGTCGCCCTCCAGCCTGGATGATGAGGCAAGCAGGAAGGTATATGGCTGTTTACCAAAAGCTCGCCAAGAAACACCCGTCCTTCAGAGAGAGGTCAGAGAACACTGATCTAATCGTGGAAATCTCTTTACAGCCTTGGCAAGCATTCAAACCAGATGGTGTCATCATTTTCTCTGACATCCTCACGCCTTTACCCGCATTTGGTGTCCCTTTTGACATTGAAGAGGTAAAAGGCCCCGTGATCCAATCACCCATCCGAACTGAAGAAGACTTAAAGAGGTTGCATCCCATCGATTTCGAGAAATTGCATTTTGTTGGAGAGTCTCTCAAGATTCTGAGACAAGAGGTGATTTTCCTTGTCTTCCCTGATCTCCCCTAGACTTAACCAAATGTCGTTTAGTTTCTGAAAAACTGGATTCTTGTTTTGAAAGGTTGGGGATCATGCTGCGGTACTGGGTTTTGTTGGAGCGCCTTGGACAATTGCAACATATATTGTTGAAGGGGGAACAACTCGGACATACACTGTCATAAAGAACATGTGCCACACTGCACCAACTGTATTGAGAGCTCTATTATCTCATTTAACCAAGGCCATTACGGAGTATGTTGTTTACCAAGTTGAGCACGGAGCACACTGCATACAAATATTCGATTCATGGGGTGGTCAACTGACTCCTGAGATGTGGGAGCGTTGGTCCAAACCCTACATTGAAGAGGTATAGTTAAGTGCTTTCATTTTGAGGACCTAAAAGATTCTAGTTTGGCGTTGATGTTCTTTTGCTTCTTGGGCTTGCCAGATCATTCATGCTGTAAAGAAAAGATGTCCTGATACGCCAATAGTTTTTTACATCAATGGAAATGGTGGCCTTCTTGAGAGAATGAAAGGAACTGGAGCTGACGTTATTGGACTTGACTGGACTGTAGATATGGCTGATGGAAGGAGGCGATTGGGAAGCGAAATTAGTGTGCAGGGAAATGTAGATCCAGCTTACCTATTCTCTCCTCTCCCTGCTTTAACTGAAGAAATTCACAGGTAAGTTGTTACTTTGTTCCCCTGAAGATTGTAACACTTATAGTTCAGTTTATAAAACCGCAAGAAATATCTGTATTGTGTCAGAGTTGTGAAGTCTGCTGGACCAAAAGGGCATATTCTCAATCTAGGACACGGTGTCTTGGTAGGGACACCAGAAGAAGCCGTGGCTCATTTCTTTGAAACTACTAGAAGCTTGGATTACCAAACATTCTTCCAAAATCATGTTCCTTCAGAAAAAGCTGAATCTAAATTGGTTGCCTGAGAATTGTTGAATGACCAAGTGAGACAAGTCCCTATAACCAAGACTCTGCTGTTCAAGTTTTATGAACATAAGTTTGAATCTTTTAATATTGGTGCAGGAATCAGAGAAAACCTTGACCCATAACCTTATGCTGGAGTTGGTAACTTGCTATGAGATTACATTCGAAGCTGTCCTTTTATTTGGCTTGCTTGAGGATTTCCAATCTTCTTGACCGAGCTGTGCTCTTAACTTTTAACAATGTCTGGAGTTGGTCATAGGCTTCAATGTTACTGCTTCTTTTGGAAATATGACTGGTTAAAATTTAACCAAATATCAATCTGGTTAATCTTAAACCTTTCTTTGTCTGTTATCCCACTTTTTCATATGTTTTTCTTCCTTGATCTTGGCAACTGATGAGTCTTCTCTCTTGCCCCGATTTTAATATGAACCAGAGAAACCAAGTTTCTGGTGTGACTGCCAAAAAAATTAAAACACAGAAGAGAAGTCTCTGAGATGGTTTAATTCGATTCAATTTTGCGGTTTAGTTTTCTGGATTGTAACCGAATTAGTGACAAACTCAGAATGTTCAGCGTAATGGCTATAACAATATTACATGGAACAAATATAACTTCGCCGAACTGAAATATAATGGAGAATGTAGTAGAAATATCAAATGGACTGTCTAAGACTTACTTTTCTTCTTATGCTAATTATAATTTAAAAAGAGAAAACCAAGATTCTATTGTCAATAGCAAATAAAATTCCAATTTCAAAAATAAAATGGGAAGAGCATAATAATTTGATATAAAGAGAATAATGAAGGGATAATGTGATTAGTTTATATGATCTGAAGTCAAAAATGAAATTGCAACAAATAAAGTTTAAATAGTGGCGTGACCATATTTGGGTTCGTGAATCATCCCACTTTGTAATATTGAAAACAATAAAAATTAGAAGAGAAGTATAAATTGAACACTTTTGTCGTGACCCTCCTCGAATGATTTTGATAAATAATGTTAACTATCACGTAATACGTCAACCAAATTATCACCGACGCTGACCCCACACCTAACCACTATGCACTAAGTACTTTATTAATTTTGTTTATCTGATAAATTATCCAATAATTGATTTTTTGTTCTTTCTTTAGTCCACCTATAAAGCCATCTATAATTTATTCAGCATTATCGCTAAATTTCAAATTAAGAAGACGGTATAATTTATATTAAACTCATTAAAAATACAGAAGGGTCAATGATGATATATGTTTAAACGAATCAGTCTACTCAAGAGCCATTTTTCTAATTACTACATCTTCAATTATCCCTCTACATTGATTAAACAGCCCAAGCTCTAATATTTCGATATTTTGAAACGACATTTTACTATTATATATTGGAAATGCATTCGATCTATATTTTCAAATGTGATACTACAAAGCAAATGAATCTAAAACTGAACCGAATATTCGAACAAATAAGACAAGAACCCACGAAGTGATTCAGATCGCAAACTCTGTTTCTATTTTTATGTTTTCGAACAAATCACAAACTTGTTTGACTTGAGTACATACTCTAATGACATAATCAGTGATTTCAATATTCCATTACTAGCCAGGATATAAATAATACCTCAATTAATGTATTATTATCTTTTTCATTTCGTATGCAATATAATTGACGAAGAGTGATACAGTTGTGACGCTTCACTTTTGATAAAAAAAAATGAAATGTTCTACTCACATGACCTATTAAAGTTCATCACCATTAATACATTTCAAACATTCACTTAATCCAGTTGACCAATATCACAACATTTTATTACTTTTTAGATTAAATATTCTAGATAAAAGATTAGGGAAAAGTAAAAAAGAGTAAATATAAGGTTTTGACTTGTGAGTTTTAGGAAGCCAGCTTGATCGTACGTGAAAGTTTGTGTCAGAGATCTGTTCACAAAATGCATGCACGAGCTCACACGATCTTCTACTTCTTCTTTTTTTTCTTTTTCATTAACAAACATTTACCAAAGCCTAAGATTCATACAAAATCTATTTTTAAGTGTTTCCATAACATTCTGTTACAACTTACAATTAACAAAATTAAGATTCCATACGATCTTTGACCACTAAAACTTACAGTCTAGATTTAGTCCACATAATCCATTCAATTACTATCACTCACTTGTAACATTATTTTTCACTTTGGTGGTATGAATTATAATTTACAGTCTAGACTTAGTCCACATAATCCATTCAATCACTATTTTTTAAATATTTGTGAAAAATCTAGGACGAAAAATAAATTAAAATGGAGGGAGTATATTTTAACCTTATTTTGTTATATTATTTGTTTATAATATATGTAAAATACAGAATATTCTTGAATATTGTTCCTCTATCTACACTATAAAATAAAACGGAATTGATGAAATTCTTTTTTAATAAAAATGTAAATTAAATTAATTCACAAACTGAATAGTTTAACAAAAATATGATTTGGAAGAAAGAAGACTATAGTTAAATACTCGGAAAAGTTACATAAAAAAAAGTCTTGCAAAAGCGCGCAATTCTCCTATATATATAGTGGAGTCTGCAAAATTAGGTTTGTTTCATTCAACTAAAAAATTCGGTTTTTAGGTTGATAGTTTCTTTTAGGTAAGTCTAAAAATTCGCTATTCTATAGGCGAGTTTTTGGTCACTAGTCTACAGATTTTTGCATTTGTTTTATTTGTTCTTATTCCTTGATCTGATGATTACAGAAGGATTGGAGAGTTAACTGATTGGCGATAATGGCGGGTCGGAGCGTACAGAAGTTGTCATCAATTGATGCTCAGCTTCGGCAACTGGTTCCTGCTAAAGTGAGCGAAGACGATAAGCTTATTGAGTATGATGCTCTTCTCCTTGATCGGTTTCTCGACATTCTCCGGGATTTGCACGGAGGAGATCTTCGTGAGACGGTACGTATCCTTCGTTTTTTTTTTTGCTCAATCTCATTTAATCGAAACCCATTTATTATAGATTCTAAAAATCTCATCTTTGTTTCGATTTGTGTTTACCACTTACCATTAATGGTGATTTGGTTAGAGACTATTTTGAATTTTAAACAGATTCAGTTGATGTGTTAGTAATGCTGTGGGGAGTTTTTGGTTCATCGAAATCTTCTCGTTATGTGATCTGCAATTGCTTGTGAAATGGAACTTTGTTTGTTTGGTTATATTTAGATTCAAAGGCAAATTGATGAAATGGTCTTTGTGCACAGGTTCAAGAACTATACGAGCTTTCTGCTGAGTATGAAGGGAAGCGTGACCCCAAGAAGCTCGAGGAACTAGGGAGTGTTTTAACGAGTTTGGATCCTGGGGACTCCATTGTTATCTCGAAGGCCTTCTCTCACATGCTTAACTTAGCCAACTTGGCTGAGGAGGTGCAGATTGCTTACCGCCGTAGGATTAAGAAGCTGAAGAAAGGTGATTTTGTTGATGAGAGCTCTGCAACTACTGAATCAGATATCGAAGAGACATTCAGGAGACTCGTTTCTGATCTTGGTAAATCTCCTGAAGAGATCTTTGATGCCCTGAAGAATCAGACTGTGGATCTAGTTTTGACTGCTCATCCTACTCAGTCTGTGCGTAGATCATTGCTTCAGAAGCATGGGAGGTTAGTTTTCGACTTATGTTTTCTGGAGAAAATAAGAAAACTCTTTTTGCTTATGTATTGACCTCACCTTGAATTCTTTCTCAGGATAAGAGACTGTCTTGCTCAACTGTATGCAAAGGACATTACTCCTGATGACAAGCAGGAGCTTGATGAGTCTCTGCAAAGAGAGGTAAGAACTCAATCTCATTTGATTGTAATATGTTGATTTGATATTATCCTCAGAAAATAATGGATAGATTGGCCTTTAAATTCCCCCATTTTGTTTAGATTCAAGCTGCATTCCGAACAGATGAGATTAGAAGAACCCCTCCAACCCCGCAAGATGAAATGAGAGCTGGAATGAGCTATTTTCACGAGACAGTCTGGAAAGGTGTCCCCAAGTTCTTGCGTCGTGTGGACACAGCGCTGAAAAACATTGGGATTAACGAACGTGTTCCTTATAATGCCCCACTGATTCAATTCTCGTCATGGATGGGCGGTGATCGTGATGGTACATGCATTTTTCGGATTATTCACAAACAAAGAATGTCTCTCTTGATTCCTCATGTTCACCCTCTAAACGACTTACTTGAATTTTAGGTAATCCAAGGGTCACACCTGAGGTCACTAGAGATGTATGCTTATTGGCTAGAATGATGGCTGCCAATCTCTATTATAACCAAATCGAGAATCTGATGTTTGAGGTTATTATCTCTTCTAAAATCTCATCATGTTACGAATTTCCTCCTATAAGTTTCTCTTGATTGATTCAGTTTTCCTTTTGGCAGTTGTCTATGTGGCGTTGCACTGATGAGTTACGTGCGGGGGCTAATGAACTCCACAGGAACTCAAGGAAAGATGCTGCAAAACATTACATAGGTTAGATAGAAGCAGAAAACCTGCTTTGGTTATTTTCTTCTTGCAAGATCGGAAAGGAAACACATACATATACAATAGAATTGTTATTTGCATTCTGAAGTTTTCTTAACCTAATGCAGAATTCTGGAAGACAATTCCTCCAACTGAGCCATACCGTGTGATTCTTGGTGATGTGAGGGATAAGTTGTATCACACACGTGAACGCTCTCGTCAGTTGCTGAGTAATGGAATCTCAGACATCCCGGAAGAAGCTACTTTCACCAATGTCGAACAGGTAGGCAATCTCTATAAACTCTTAATTTGTTTACTGAACTGTTTCTTGATTTTAACAAAATGTTAGTTCTTGCCATTAGAGTTTGTGTTTACTGTTTCTTCGTTCTACTTACGCAGTTCTTGGAGCCTCTTGAGCTCTGTTACCGATCACTATGTTCATGTGGTGACCGCCCTATAGCTGATGGGAGCCTTCTTGATTTCTTGAGGCAAGTCTCTACTTTTGGACTCTCCATGGTGAGACTTGACATTAGGCAAGAGTCTGAACGCCACACAGATGTCTTAGATGCTATTACCAAGCATTTGGACATCGGTTCCTCCTATAGAGACTGGTCTGAAGAAGGTCGACAGGAATGGCTTCTAGCTGAACTAAGCGGAAAGCGCCCACTTTTCGGACCTGATCTTCCTAAAACTGAAGAAATTGCTGATGTCCTGAATACATTTAAAGTCATATCCGAGCTGCCTTCGGATTGTTTTGGAGCTTATATTATATCTATGGCAACTTCACCTAGTGATGTGCTTGCGGTAGAGCTATTACAGCGTGAATGCCATGTGAAAAAGCCACTTAGAGTTGTTCCACTCTTTGAGAAACTAGCTGATCTTGAAGCAGCTCCTGCCGCTGTAGCAAGACTCTTTTCTATAGACTGGTACAAAAACCGTATTAACGGTAAACAAGAGGTTATGATCGGTTACTCAGATTCAGGGAAAGATGCTGGGCGTCTCTCAGCTGCTTGGGAGCTATATAAAGCTCAAGAAGAGCTAGTGAAGGTTGCTAAGGAATATGGAGTGAAGCTCACAATGTTCCATGGCCGTGGTGGCACAGTCGGAAGAGGAGGTGGTCCTACTCATCTGGCTATCTTGTCTCAGCCACCGGATACTGTTCATGGCTCTCTTAGAGTCACGGTTCAGGGTGAGGTCATTGAGCAATCATTTGGAGAGGAACACTTATGCTTTAGAACACTTCAGCGTTTTACAGCTGCCACTCTAGAGCATGGAATGAACCCTCCGATTTCACCAAAAACCGAGTGGCGTGCTTTGCTAGATGAAATGGCCGTTGTTGCAACTGAGGAGTACCGATCTGTTGTTTTCCATGAACCACGATTTGTAGAGTACTTCCGCCTTGTACGTATCCATGGACATCAATCCAAAATTCACCACAGTTTTGTGTGTTTTAAGTAACTCAATCCGTTGGTTTGGTTTGCAGGCTACTCCGGAGCTGGAGTATGGACGTATGAACATCGGAAGCAGACCATCAAAGCGAAAACCGAGCAGTGGGATCGAATCTCTACGTGCAATCCCATGGATCTTTGCCTGGACGCAAACAAGATTCCATCTTCCTGTATGGTTAGGATTCGGAGCAGCTATTAGGTCAGCGATCAAGAAAGATATAAGAAACCTCCACATGCTGCAAGATATGTACAAACACTGGCCGTTCTTCCGAGTCACCATCGATCTAATAGAAATGGTGTTCGCCAAGGGAGATCCAGGAATCGCTGCTTTGTATGATAAGCTTCTTGTCTCAGAAGATTTGTGGGCTTTTGGAGAGAAACTCAGAGCCAACTTTGAAGAAACTAAAAGCCTCGTCCTCCAGGTATAACAGAGTCCTCTGTTTCGTATTCATTATGATTCTTTCTTAGGACACCACTAAAATCAACATTTGTTGCAGACTGCTGGACACAAAGACCTTCTCGAAGGAGATCCTTACTTAAAACAGAGACTTAGGTTACGTGACTCTTACATTACTACTCTCAATGTTTGCCAAGCCTACACATTGAAGAGGATCCGTGATCCAAACTATAATGTGACTCTCCGACCACATATTTCCAAAGAGATCATGCAATCAAGCAAATCAGCACAAGAGCTCGTAACACTTAACCCCACAAGTGAATATGCTCCTGGACTTGAGGACACACTCATCTTAACCATGAAGGGTATTGCCGCAGGATTGCAAAACACCGGTTAAGTGAGTCACTCAGAGGAAACAAAAACTTTGAAAATAGCTCTTTTCTACTCTCCGTTTCAATTAAGCTCTGTTTACTTATAATAAGTTATTACGGTCGGATTTCAGCTTACTTTATGTATCCACCGTTTTAATTCTTCAATTGTATGAAACTTTTACTGCTCTCTTTCTGGATACAGAAACGTCGACGGTGAAATTTAATGTTAATCTTCTTTGTCTTTTTGTCTCTCCTCTCTGTCTCCCTAAGAATAGCACAAAACATTTACATTAGTTAATACAGTTCAAGGACTCGTGTAAATTAAACGTCGACTGAAGTCTGAATGTGGTCCCTGAAACGGCAGGCATGTTTATAAAGTTTGCCGTTAAAGAAGGGAGGTACTTTGAGAAAACGACATGATTTGTTTTTGGCTGTTTAAGACACACGGCTCGCATTTGGTCTGCACGAGCGTAAAGACATGAACCAAGCGAGTGTTATAACCACGCGCCCTGAACAAGTGAAGCCGTTTTGTTGAGAGCAAAACCAATAAAAACAAATATATCTTCAGAGGTGAAGAAATACACACATTTGACTTGTATTGTGTGTGTTGCAAGCAACCTCATCATAGATTAAAGAATAAGAAATTCTAATGAAGGAAAACTCTTAGTTTATTTTTTCTATGGTTTCATCATCTAAGTAGTCACAAAATTTCTCTATTTACTAATTTCTCTTTCAATGAATGAATGAATCAAACCGGAAACTAAATGATTCTCTAACCTAAACGCTTAAGCGTAAGAGATCATTGACGAGTTTTCTTTTCTTATTTTTGTTGTATGTGTGTGTGTGAAAAGTAACGTGTTTCGAGTAAGCTAAAGGCCATACTGCCTCACTGATTTCTCTAGTGCTTCTTTGCTTGGACACACAATCTCTTTCATTCGAATCCCAAGTTTATATATCTTGAATGTTGGTACAACTCTCACTTTCTCTGCATCACACACTGCAGGACATTTTACAGTCTCCACCTATTGAAGGACATTTTCAGAAGTAAGTTTACTTGTTCTCTTATTACATAAACACATGTTTGTAAGTTTCTTTTTACCTTGAGGAAATGCAGAGATGGGTAACGAACACATAGTGCATCCATGAAATCAGACAGCTCAATGCATTGTTGATCAGAGGCTCTATAAAAGTGTACAATGGAAACTCCTGCCATTAAAGTATACAACAAGTTAATCAGAATAGTTCTATATTTTTTAAGAGCAGACAAGTTTAACATGTTCCTTACCAGGACGGGTCAATGCAGCCTTCAACTCTTCAAGACTAAAAATTTCCTCAACTTCACCTCCAAATTCCATGTTTAGAACTACTTCACCTCGAGATTTCTTCAACGCAACTTGAGAGTGAAATAAAGATTCAGCAACTTTCTTGTCATAAGGCAGTTCCTTTCTTAAGATCTCATAATCGCTAACTGCTTCAGCCCATCTTTCTAGCTACAATTTCACATGAAGAAGCTTAGAACTTGTGAAAAGTCAAAACCAAGTCATAGCAGATAGATTTTACCTTGCTGTATGAAGCAGCCCTTTGAAGTCGAGGCTTTGTGTAACTTGGTAGATTGAGCAATGCATGGTTACAATCTGCGATTGAGCTCTCCCACATCCCAACTTTAGAGAAACAATCTGCTCTATGAGATAATAGAGTGGCATTGGATGGATCAAACTTTAGGCCTTCTGTATAAGCTGAGCTTGCTTCAGTATATCTTTCTGATTCATATAGATTGTTTCCACGATCACGCGCCCTAATAATCAATCTAACATTCCTATATAACGTTTCAACTTCACTGTTTTGTGGATCGATTTCTGAAGCTTTCTCTGCAGCTGCAATTGCATTTTCAAACCTGCAGGATTTTCATCTGCTCTTCACTATTTTTTCACCCATGAACATAAAAATAAACTTATAGTCAATCAACAGGTCTCTAAATCTCACCTTCCTAAAGCCAGCTCCATTTGAGATTTGACAAAAGATGTGTAAGCTTCACATATTATATTGAAAAACCGAGTCTGTGAAAAAGAGGTTGGGTATGGTTCTACTTTTGGAACAAATGCTAGACCTAATTGAGCATCATCGAACCGTTGGAGTTTCAGTAGTGCTTCAACTTTACACATAGCTAGCTGCAGATTTGAGACGTGTAACATACTTAAAAACGTTTGATATTGATTATTAATAAAGTAACACGAACTAAAGAATACAAGAATGTTTTGTTTGTATAAACCTCAGGAGAAGAATTAGCTCCAGACTCCATAGCTGCAGTTACTTCTGTCAAAACAATATTCCAATCACCTCGTCTTCTTGCATCTGTACATTTGGTCAAGTGTTTATCTACTTCTTCAAGCATCCTCACCACAATGGGATCTGATGGTTCCTCCACAGAATAAAAGTGTATCCCTGCATTATCGACCTGACCTAATCTGCAACAAGAAATGATTATATGTTGTATTCTCTATCAATTTTGTTTAAGCAATTCTCTGTTTTACCTAAGAAGCAATGAGGCTAAACGGTGATGTGCCCTTGCAAAACTCGAATCCAATCTAATAGCTTCTACACACTCATTCACAGCTTCTCCAATATGACCCAAACGTGACAATACAGCTGCTCGATTGCTATGGTAAGTGGCATTATTAGGTGAGAGCTCGATGGCTCGATCATACAACTTCAAAGCCTCAGTGAAAGAACCTTTTTTGAACATTTCGTTTCCGATTGTCTTGATTTCTTCAGGATTAGAACCAGATATCGCTACTTTCCAAAACGTATATATGTTAAGACCAGGTTCATCGGTAGAGCTAAGGATAGCTACAGGCAAACAAGAGGAAGAAGAAGAAGCAGAGGCAGAGATAGCTGACTTAGCGGGAGAGAAGTTTCTTTCTCGTATAATGCTACCATAGCCATACGATTTGGCTCGTGGTTCAAGAACCATGCTTTTTGGAATCCCTTGAGTCATGCCTGTGATTTGGACCTTCCCTGATGGAAATAAGTTCCCAGCCGGAAGTATCTTGACCGGTTGAACCACACTTGAGCTTTTACCTTTTGCTGTTCCTAAACTCGGTCTCATGTTTCCATTTGATGTTTTCGAGCTGCTATTGCTTTTAGCGCCACGTGATGTATTGCTTGACTTAGAAGATTTAGTAGCAGAGGAGACAATGGTTCTACCTGAATCCGATTTTCGTGAAGGCATATGTCCAGCGTGACCTGTAACCGATCCAGACGAGCTCGAACTGAAACTACTTGTGGAGGTAAGTCCACTTGGTCGATTCTCAAGCGGAGTAACTGGTGATCCAACATCGACAGGCTTATTATCTTTCATTTTCAATGAGTCCCCAAGCTTATGGGCGACACATTCTGGTTCTGGTCTAGTTTTATTTGACCTTAACATTGAGTTTTATAAAATTTACGAATACAATAATATACCTTGATTATGATCGCTGAATCTCTCCAAGAAGAGAAAATCAGAACAATGACCGTCAATGGTGGATCAGATCTAATCTAAAACAATGCATCCACGGGAGAGGAGAGCATAAAGAATGACGTCAAAGATTGAAGCAAAAGAATGAATGCGTGAGAGCTCCAAGAGGGAGAGAAAGTTGCAGAGAAGAATAGAACAGAGGAGAGGAAGGAGACGAAGAGCGAGTGAATGTCAATCTATTAAATAATTTCTTTTATTTGCTTAACAAATAAAATAAAATCTCGGTTATATATTTAAGTTTATTTTTATGAGGAATAGAAAATGTAGTTTTATTTATTTTAATAAAAGTAAACAAAATGGATATATAAATCATCATTTTATTATGGAATTTCAGCAGATTTTGCCTAGTCAAATAAAACTAAGTGTCAGTATTGGTTTAAATTTTGCGATTTGAGAATAAATTTAGGATTTAGTTTAAGCTATTTTTAATATTGAAATCTAAAGTCTTGACTGAAGCCTTCTCGTGGCTTGTGCTTCGACTATGTCCACTCAAGCCTCTCCTATACAATTATCTAAAAAAATGTGAACATTCACAAAATTTGGCTCTGATTAATAATTATTATACTACACACAGAGTTATTGGAAACATTTTTTTAATTGAATGGTTTACAATAATAGGCTCCTATTTCTTAATCTGTGTGTAAAAGAGGGAGTGTACGAATTACTATATGTATTAACTACTAATTGCCTCACTAATTTCAATCAGAGCTAAACATATGGATTTGGTTTTGTTCATTCTGTCATTACCAAACTTCTGTGTTTTGTCAAGTATTAGACTGGACATGCAATTCCGTGTACGCGTATATAAATTATAAACCTAAGAGTATAACACATGTAACGTATACATGGCAATAAACATAGGCAATACGCATGCAGATTTGTTGCATCTATGTATTAGTCATGTAGATTAGTCGGCGATGGATCCGTTTAGGTTTTCTATTTGTATAAAACGACCATATATGTTACATGTGTTAAAAGTTGCAATCAGTTCTCAATCTCATACTTGTACAACAAGGAATCAAACATAAAATGGGCAACAAAAAAATCACTAGTCCTAGTTTTTAAAACCTAAAGTCGTGTAAGCGAAGGGCCAACTCTTGCT
Organism: Lepidium sativum; assembly: GCA_023374145.1. Lineage (NCBI taxonomy): Eukaryota > Viridiplantae > Streptophyta > Magnoliopsida > Brassicales > Brassicaceae > Lepidium > Lepidium sativum. Next base: position 16,771 of record JAKUCM010000827.1, on the reverse strand, counting down.
GCTGTTCTGGCATTGCCACCGAAAGGCTTGCACAATCTGTGTGACGCAACTTCAGTGACGGACATGTCAGAGCAAGAGATCTGCCAAGTCTTACGCTTCGGATCTTCGATCACTCAAGGACATATATAAGAGGGTTAATCAGTCATCATTTGCTGGTAAAGTAGGACTCTTTGAGCAGCTCTCTAGCTTGTGAAGTTCCAATATCCTTTTCTCTGGGTCACAAATGCCTGCACCAGTAACATATTTGAATCCAAGTTGTTATCAATTGTTGTAGAAGTGCTTTCGCAAAGTGACTTTATATCCATTCCTTAAGACTGGGACAGAGAAAAATGAACCTGAGCATTTTGGTATATCCCAAACAGCAATGGAGTGTGGTGAGCACGCTGGTTCACAGAGGGTGTGATGGTTCTCGTGGTTAACATTCATTGCAAGCATCCACGCACCTATTGTCACGTCCTCATTGCTAAACATCCTGAAACTGTATTTTGGGAAAAAAATTCACCTTGTTAAACAAAGACTCTGGTCCTAATCAAAGTATATCACTCGTGGAAACTTCAAAGACGAATAATGATGGGGAGAAAAAACTTGCCTGTTGTTCTTGAGGGCTACCAAACTTGTGACAACATCAGCAGAAAGAGCATATATGGGACCATAAGCATGAAGAAAGTATTCCTTCCCAAGCAGATTTGCCAAAGGTTCATACCTGCATAATTCCAACCGATTCCCAGCAATTTTCAGGAGATTAATCATTTCTTCTCTCATAATTTTTCAAAAGAGTATGTATTCACGTGTTCTGTTAAGTTCTTCAGTATAATTTGTTATTGTCTTTACCATTTGAGCTTTGGATCAGTGAAAACCGGACCTTTTTTCAGGCATCCAAGGTATGTCTGCGAGTGACTCCGCTCTTTAGCCAATAGTAAAGACAACCGATCTGCGAAAAAATAGCAGCCTCTTATGAAATCCAGAACTTTCCAAAAGACACGGATTGATGTCCAAGATCAGAGGATGCAATCAATTACCTGGCCTCAAATATATATCATCATCAGCTTTGACATAGAATTCTGAATCATATAGGGCGTATGCAGCTTTGAAGAATGCCAAACTGTACAACAAAAACCATGGATCAGTTTTTTATGTTATCAGACAAATGAGAAGTAAACATCAAAAGTATTAGTCTTTTAACTAACGTTTTGTAGGGAAGCTTACTGTACTCCTCCTCGATATCAAGCAGTACAAAGTCATCGAATTCAGCGATTTCCCTTCTAAGCTCAGCCATTTTGGACTCATCTTTGGTTTTGCCTATGATAAACCTGATTGCCAATCCTGTTGATTCTTCCAAGCTGCAGAGAGCAGTAGTTTTCAGTGAAATAGAGTAAGTTCCAAGATTCAATGAAAGCATTGAAGAGAAAAGCCTCAAAGGTCATCAGAACATCAACGATCAGATTCCTGTCTAGGGGTTGCTATTAAAAATCCTATCAAACTAATATAGATGATCCAAAAGTTCAATCTTTCTGACAAACTGATTCCAGAGAACCGTTAAGTTAGCAGATATGAATCAATTGAGATATAAGAGAAGAATGAATCAGCACCGTCGAAGTCCTTGTGGATCGGACGGCATCCAAGTATTCCTGAGGGCTCGTCTCCGGCCAGCTGATTTGAATCCGGTCTGGATTCCGACGAATCCCATCACCTTGTGCCTCTTCACTTCGCCGCCAGCGTCATTAACGATACGATTTCCAGAGACATCCCAGACAACTCGAAGCGTCTTCGGAGGAAAATTGGTGAGGCAAGTTCTGCCAGATAACCGAAGACCCGGGAAAAGAATAGCGGAGAGGCCGAAAAGGAAACCTGTGAGACCTATAGCAATAGAAGCGAAGACGATCAAAGCCGACGAACGGCGCGTGAAGAATGGTGGACGCGCGTGAAATAGCTTAGGAGAAGATGGCATGACTTCTGCAACGGATTCACTTTTCTCGCAAGTTTCTAAAGCTTAGTCGTTGATAGCGACACGGGTTGTTTCTTAGGTGGATCCGTTTTCCCGGTCTCGGATCCTTTCTAAGATGCACAGATTTTTGAACATTCAGAGTCTCAGACGTTAAGAAAGGACTTTTAGTTCATTACTAATAACATCAGTTAGGCAGGTAATTAATTTGTGGACACTACTAAATCGCCAAACTCCATATAATATTCCACAAGATTAGTGTCTTCATTTTATTAATGATAATTAGAGTTGATAACAAAGAACTCATATGCGACCGAGATTATATGATTCTGCAGAATCAAATTGCAGTTGAAAAAGAGATTTAAGAAATTGATGTCTAAACTTATTGGTTCGTGAAAGGGTGAGTACAGATAACATCGATTTTTAGAAGTATATGAGTTAAAGGAGGAATAACGTAGATATTGTTTCTTCAACTAAGAGTATATCATCACTCATTCCTACCTTTAAGAGAATAAGCCTTATTTATAGAGGATCATTTATTGTTAGGTTTTTGTTTTTGATCTTGCTGTTTTCTTTTCTTATTACTTTTTTCTAACAAAAAGAAAAGTGAGAGAAGATATAATATAAAACCGCTAATAGTTTTTTAGTCTAATATTATTCCGAATCTTCAGAGGTGTCAGAGTCAAGTTGTTCATCAACACAAAGCAACATCTCATCACTGACATTATTTACTACTACTCCTACACCACTAACTTCTTCTAAAGCTGCAGGGGACGAAGAAGATCTTCTCACTTCTTTTGAAAACTCTGATTCCTCTTCTTCTTCTTCTTCCTCCTCTCCCATGGAGACTATTGTGTTCTTTGACCTATCATCGGCAATGCTGTCTCGGCTTGGGTTCTCAGTTTCAGAAACTGGTTCTATTTGTTTGGCTCCAAGTGGCACAGGGAATCCTGGGGCCGGCTCATCATCTGAACCTGCTGGAACCATCTGATCACAGCTCTCGACTTGGGTACTCATCGGAAACTCGGCTTTGTCTAGGCCTAGTTCTAGATCTGCTTCTTTGTTTGATGGGTTATTGCGATCTTGAGAAAGACAAACGCCTGTGTAGGAACAAGAATCTGATAAAGTGCTCTATAACAAAAGAAAAAGAGAGGGAGAGCGGTCGGCTTTACCTTTCACAGTGTTGGCTTCTGTGCTCCCGTATAGTGCTTTCTTGAGCAGAATTGTCCCAGGGAACACCATCAAGTTTATTCTTTTGAGAGCATCACGTTCTTCGTTATTCATTGGTTTGAAGCCAAAACCTTCAGTCCAAGTTTCCACTAAACTCGGCAATGCAGCTACCACAAGCTGCTCCACTTTGAGAGATATAAGTATCTACAACCAAAACCAATGAAATTTTGAAAATTTGTGCCAGCCAAGATATTGAGACAGCTACGGCAGAGTGATTATATGAGCTAAGAGATTATCAAAGTTAGCATATGAATAGTGATGTATGTATTACTGTTTTAAATCTATACATTATATATGTGGATGGAGCCTCGCAAACAATCACATGGAAACATTCTAAACATTGTACCTCTTCGATGGCAGCCACGAGAACTCTGCACATCCCTTGTCGACGATACTTGCTGCAGGTAGCTACAAGAGGCATCTCTGCGACAGTTACTCCATGCACCCTGGATATAGTAAAAATGGTTCTCATATGTATATTGTTCCCTATATGGAAGTCAAAGAATAGTTCTAACTTCTAAGCATTCATTTCCCGGTAGTGTTAATTTTTTGTCTTTGTTTAGATGAGATATATATATACACACACAAAGACCCTCATATATTGCCCGGACGATTCTAGAACACATACCAGATATCTGATAGCCAGGAAACTACAGATTTTTCAGAGTGAAGTCGATTTTATTCATACGAACCTGATAGATGCTACTGAGATCATGACATCGTCCTTTTCCACAACCACTGTGTAAAACCCATCAAAATCTAAGCGAGCAAATTTTGACCTATAAGTGCAACAAAAGTTTTAACAAAAAAAAGGTAAGATAGATAGATGAATATGAAGAAGACAACTGAAGGTGCTGAAGCAACACATAGAAATCGAAGTATGCAAGCTACTTTTAAAAAAAGGACGTTACCCCCAGTTGTAAACCACATGAGGTATCATGTCAATACCAGTTCTTGGATCTACCATAGACTGAAAGCTTTCCTCCATGATTGATAGAGCAACAGCTAATTTTGTGTTGCATTCAGCCTTCAGCGCCAACCTTCGGGCAGAAGAAACCTTTTCATCTTCTTGAAAACATTTCAAAATTGACCAAGACAGACCATCAACATTAGAATTAATGACTCCAACACGAGAACTGAGACCAGTGTACACCTGCATTACACAAGCTACTGAATAAGAACCCAGGAAGCTGCTAAGCAGCTGAATCAACTTCGCTTGTTATATGTCAAAGAGCCCAGGAACAGAGAGGAAAAAATTAATCTCAAGGTAAATCTAAAAAGTAATTAGAAGAGCAAGAGTTATTCACGATACACAGTAGCTGTTTGAGTGACAGAGACAAGGCATGACTAATACCTTCTCGCAATTTTTCCCACAAAAGTAGGTCTCTGGAAACATTTCTCTGCGTTTACTTATCCCTTGCAGACATACTCCATGGTCTGATAACATAAAAGAAACGATAATCAGCCAAAGTGGTCTGCATATCAAAACAAGTAATGTAGGGTCCAACAGTCGACAGAAGACTAAATCTGAATTTGACTTTGCAAAGTTCTCATTACTGAAAAAAAAAACTGGATCAGTGCCGAGCCTGGCACATAAACCACATCTACACCTCTAACAAAGTGACATAATCAGGACAACAAAACAGTGAACCATAGTAGAAGAAAAATCAAATTAGTGGTTTCCTTCAAATTATCAGAAGCTTAAGGTGATAAAGAAGTGAATTGTAATTGGGAAGCGTTGGCGATGGTTGAGATGATTACATTTATGTGCACACTGGGAACATTTAAACCCGCAAGAACGGTCAGCATGTGCAGCATCACTAACCAACTCTCTACATATCCAACATGTGCAGCTTGAGCAATACCAACTTCCTTCAGGAAGCACCTGAATAGATAGAGTAAAAATCATACAGCCAAACTCTTTAGGGGGTAGCAATTTAATGAGGAACCAGTTCTAGAAAGGTGTCAAATCCTAGTTTTACTAATGTCAAGCCATTTACTAGAGTCAAATGAGTAAAGTTAACAGAATTAGCTGAGAAGTTCCACACGTGTGCATATTTGAGCTATACCAACTGGAGACGTTTGACCCCACGTGTATGTTTTGCAAAGAATCAATTACTGCGGACAAATAATAGCCAAATTGTAAATTATACCCTGAAACGAGCCAGATAATACCTGCATTGATAAGCAAGCCTGATGGAAGGTAGATGGACAATTATCACAGCAGATCAGCTCACCCCCATCACCACAAACTCCACAAGAATCATCATTTGGATCATCTTCAGAAGCTTCCTCTGATCTCCATCCATTTCTTCGGGCCTTAAACTCAGCAGACCACGCCTCTAGCTGACATGAAGGGAAAGGCTTTCCTGATCCCATGAAAAGATTCAGACATGGACACTTCTGGTTAAATCCAGCATGCTTCTTGAATTCAGAAAGTGAAACAATCCTGTTGCAACATGTACAAACGACTCCATCTTTAGTTACCAGGCCTGTTTTTACCACAGTATCATCATCTGGATCTCGTAACTGGATTACTTCGTCCCTAGAAATTACTTTGGTAGCAATCAACCATGATAACACAGTTCTCGGACCTAAAATAGACCAATTTCCTTGACATAATTGTTTTTCCCCATAGCTTGTGCTTCGGGGAAGCAGCTTGCACCCTCCCCTGTTGTTTCTTTTTTTTGTTCTAGCCTTTAGTTTCTGAGTTTTCTTTTTCTGGCTTGATTTGCTAGTCTTACCTTTGTTTCTGATTATTGTCGACACCAAATGGTCATCATCCTGAGTACATATTTTCCTAGCTTTTTTTCTTCCTTTCTTTGAATTGTCACATGATTTCTTTATCTTCTTGTTCCTCAACCTTTCATCCCGATTTCCCTTTGAGATGAGGTGAATGTTGCCGATCTCCTTATCCTGGCAATCAAGGCAACCAAGAGCATCAAAATCTGCTGCATCATGTTGATCCAAAGGAACAGATTTTGTTTTGGATATATTTTTCGATCTTTTGTGTAACTTCTTTCTCATAACGCTTTCATGTCTGTCTTCTGCTATTAATTTTGAAACTCCAATCCCCTTGCTAACCTCCTGCTCATCAATCCCACATGTTTCTTTACCAATTATGTTCTGCTTCTCTAGTCTTGAAGAAACTTTTCGAGGTGGAATTTTAGTTTGCTCCTCAATATCTAAATGAATCTCTTCGTTACCATACACGTCATAAACAAGATGACTGCCTTCAGATACGGTCAGGACACTCCCAGGACAGCCTGAAATCATGTTCAAACATATTGCATCTTCTTTCTTAAACTTGTCAATAACTGAATTCCTTGCAACTTCAACTTTATTGCCTTTTCTTAAAGAACCAACTTGCTTAGAAATGAAGACAGCAGTCACAAAAGGCTCTAAGGTACTCCACCAAAGTGCTCGTGTGTTAGCAAGATTTAGATTTTTCATGTTCTCCTCGATGTCCAACAATGTAAGAGAGAGATCGGACCAGAAGTCATTGATACCGGTCCATTTCTTAGTTCCGGTAGCCATTAACTTATGATCAGCTAATAGGATCCCACCTAATGATCTCCAAGCTGATTCAAATTTGCGAAATTTCTGTCTCTCTGGAGATATGTAAAATGTTTCTTTCCTACTTGATCTTTGGAGCTTCTCGATTTTCCATCTGGCAGCAGTTAGCAACTTACAGACGTAGTTGTAGAGAAGAGGACGGGGGTCCTCCTTAGGATCAATCTTTAGACAGGTTTTAGACATAATTAACTCATTCGGAGATATTTTGGATCCGTTGTTCAACTGAAGTGGGAAGTAAGCCTTCTCACTTTGAGGCTTCGAAGCACCTCCACAGATCATTTTCGTCGCAAAGCTCTCCTGAGAAACAGGAGAGGCAATTGCTTTAAATTCCCTTCCATCACATTTGTCCAAGTTTTGTGACTTGCAGTTTTCTGAGACAATGCCACACAGATAAACTTCTCTTCCCTTTTCTAAGTTTTGCTTTAGCAAATATGAGCTAGTTGAAACACCCTTGTTAGATGATTCAACTAAATGGAAAGGTATTGTATCTCGAGCTATATCCGAATTTGGAAAACCATTTGAAGGCGATCCCTTTTTGTCCCTTGCATCCAAATGCTTATTACCTGAAAGCTTCAGTCTCTTAGCTTTTGTGTTAAAATCTGAAGCATCTTTTGAAGCAGATGGCTCAAAACCTTCTAGACATGCATACCCACTTGTTACCACAGAGCTGTCATTGTTGAAACTCCGAGGGGAATAGGCAATTTTACTGGAATCAGATTCGAAGTTAATGACTCCAGTAACCAAACATCTTTTAGAAATATTTCCGGAGTCACTACCAAAGAAAACTTCTCTAAATATCTGATGATCCTCATATGACCCCTCAAAGCAGTCACCTCCTAACATCTCAACTTCAGCTTCGGGAAGCATCTTCACAAACTATGGGCATGTTCGACTTCTTCACCTTAAATTAAGAGGACAATAGATACCTGCAATTATTTGAAGTAAACATTAGAAACTAATAATCACAACTTCACCAAATAAGTCGTCGTCAATTTTCTAACTCGTGTTATTTAAGTTCCCAAAACGACAGATAAGCAAGGACGTACATACTAATTACAACCAGACCTTTCAATCTCTTACTAATAGCCAACAAAAATAGACAAACTACAAATGGAAACAAAGGGCAAAACATGCTTTTCTTTTCCTTTTGTGGCATTATTATAGCCTTTCAGTCTCTTTGCAAGAATGAATTGTGCCTGAGTTTGTAATCTTTTTACTACAGTTTACAGTTATCAAAACAAGCATCAAACAGACCATGCTGCATTCAAGTAAAGGAAAGCAGATAAAATGAAATTTCATGTATAAACCTATATCTACTTTAGCTTATTACTACTCTCACAGAACCCAAAAGTGCGTTAAGTTTCTTCAGGAGAAATGGAAACCAGACATCAGTCCCTCAAATCAAACAAAAACGAGGAAAAACAACAACAATATCACACGAAAATTATGCAGAGAACAAGCTAAAATCAAAAACACATGCCCGCAAGCACGAAATGGATTCAAAGAAGCTAAAATCAGAGATCCCAAAAGAAAATGACGAGCCGAAGACCAGATTTCTAGAAATTGAGATATTAGAATGGCTAATACATCCAGCAAAAGCTCGAAAAGGGAAAACGCATGAGATCACCAGCATGCAGAATGGATCAGATAAGCAAAATTCGTGAATGAATGCTTAGAAATTGGACATGGGTTCTTCTTCAAAGAGTGCGAAATCTCACTGAAATTGACTCATTTCGCCCTCATAACCTGAAAACACACAAACCCAATCTCACTCTATCTCTCATTCTCCGTAAGTGGGAAACGCATTTTCGTTTTCATGTCACGTTCTCTGCACTCACACACACTCTCTCTCTTCTCTCTTCTCTCTCCTTGATCGATTTCTCACACACAGCAGAGAAGAAACAAATTTGGTTGTGACTTTGTCTATAATTGTGGAAGAAACCCCAGCTCACCACTGATTCATTGTTAAATCTCAAAATTTGTCGATTTTGGTTAACGAATTTTTACCTGTGAATCTGCCCCCAATCACTATGCTCACTGTGCACTTACCATTGGCTACCTCTTCTCTCTCGTTTTCTTTTTCTATTTCACATTTATTTCTATGTATTGTGTGCTGTCTCCAAAAGGCATCTTCATTTTATTTTTTTCTATTTTACGGGAAAACAAAAAAGACATCTTCATTTTCTTACCTTTTAAGACGTTGTCTCCTTAACCAGCTGATCACAACGGACCAGCGATTATATACTTATTACGATTAATTACAAAATAAAATATTAAAACTCGATTTTAGATCAATATTATATCACTTTATAAGCTAATTAATAACTATGGTTTAATGTCAGGTATCTTACGTGGTTTATTTTTTATTTACTTAGATATAAAGTTGTACGTTTAAATTTTATCATACTCTAATTTAAAAGATTTAGATTATATATCAGTCTGATCTAATAATTATTTGTTGATAAAAAAATAATATGATTTAACATTACAAATTGGAAAATTGGCATATTAAATGCCAGATTTTTAACGGTTTTTCTTTTATTTCGGCTTTTATGTTCATTATATCAGTCGTCACCGAATGTAGCTAACTGGTTCAAAATTTTTTATATCAATTTCAGTCATATATGTTTAACGGAAGCTTTGTAATTTGCGCGGGGAACCTTTACGTGTCTTAACAAAATCACATTAACACGCTGTTTATTAACTTATTTTATTATGTGAAGATATTATTATTACATTAAACTTCATTCGATTTCGACATGTGAAAAATCCATATAGTACATACATGTACCCATGAAAACGACTTTGGTAGGTGAAGATATTTGCTTTTTATAAACCAGATAAATTTTAGATTTTCTTGTCATTTAAAGTGTAACATTGGTTTATTGAACGTTTTCAACAAAACAAAAAACATTGGTTTATTGAAGGAAACCAATTTTTTGTAGATGGTAAATAAAACCAATTCCCTAATTTTGATCAAACATAACAAATGACAAATTCTCAACCTGTCTAAAAAAAGATAACAAAAAAACAAATAACAAGAATTTTTTTTTGTTTTTGTCGTCTGGTTTTGTTGGAAAGTAGAAGAGGAATACAACATCACCATACAAACAAACACCCAAACACCTAATACCATCTCCAATCATGGATCTTAATCAGGATTCTTAATATTAAAAAAATAAAAATTTAAAAAAAAACAAGAGAGACTATAATAGGGTTCTTAAAAAGGAACCTCATTTTGTCACATGTCTATATCTTATTGAACCAACATTTTTAAAAATTTAAAATTTAAATAAAAATTAAATTTTAGCAAATATATTAGTATTTTATTGTTTAGAAACTCTTAAAACAATCTTAGTCTCCATTAACAAAGCTCTGACATAGAAAGCCAAAAGATTTAAAACACAAGGAAAAGAATAAATAGAACAATTAAGAAAAGACTAATCGGAAGAGCAATCTTTATCTCGAAAACGGAAGCCTTTACAAAAACCTTTTAAGCCAAATGTGGTCAATAAAATTTACCTCACAGAGAAAGAATAATGTTTTTGATTTGGTAAAAAGGTCTCATAATATATATCAGAAAATGGTACGATCGATATCAATTGAATTACGTAGACACCTACACATAAACCAACAGAATACCAGATTCCGATCCAAGTCTTCGCATAAAGACAAGGAATCACATCCTAAACCGGAGAATACCAATCTCAGGAAGAAATAAACACATCACAGCAAACCGGATCGGCATCTCTACGCGGCCAAGTTCATGAACCACCTTTTTGGTTATATGTGGCTTTTATCTGTTGTAGGGCTTCTTATTGATGCTTTCTTCTTCGTCTTAAATTACGATTTTAATCAATAGCGGAATCTAAGGTTAAACACACACAACACAAACATGTGACTTCAACCTAATATAATATCTAAAACAAATATCTAGTCATGTTTATCTTTGATCGTGAGGTTTCGTATTAAAAAGGAGGCACAAAAATATGATGAACCGAGAAAATAAGAAGTCTTTTAAGAGTACATAATTGGTTGACGTAAAAACGATGATCCCTGTTTACGCATAAATAATTGGAACTATAAAGATGAACGAAGAAAACATATCCCGGTTTAAAAATAGTCCGGTTTACTCTACCACAACATCAAAACGACAACACGTGCTTCCACCAAACTAAGAACCGGGACGTAATCTTGTAACTCGCCAACTTACGCGCCGTCTTACTTTACCAAAAACAAGTAGCTTCAATGATTTTATCCAATACGATGACGTGTGAACACCAAAGAAAAAGCCATCGCCACGTTCTACCAATCAGTACTTGCCACGTCTCCACCAAGTCTCTTTTTCTCTATGCTTACATCATCGCATACGTCATTTATTTCGTCAAAGTGATAAAAAGGAAAGTCGTTAATGGCATCGTCACTGAGTCCTTTCCACTATTTTAACCCCATTATTGCACACTCCTTTCTTCTCCATTAAACTCCATTTCTCTTTCTTCTATTTCAATACCATCATCTTCTCATTCTCTGCGATCTCTTTCTCAACCATGGCTCCATCTACGAAAACGGTGTGTGGAGTTCCACAATCACGACATCATTGTTTTTTGTTTCTCCTCGTACGTTACGATGTTTTTGTCATCTTGTAATAATCTAAAGTTATTTTGGTCTCTCTTTTAGGTTTTGATTCCTATTGCTCACGGTACTGAGCCTCTAGAAGCGGTGGCTATGATCACCGTGTTGCGACGAGGTGGTGCTGACGTGACGGTGGCTTCCGTTGAGACTCAGGTCGGCGTTGATGCTTGCCATGGCATCAAGATGGTCGCTGATACTCTCCTTTCTGATATTACCGATTCTATCTTCGACCTTATCGTTCTCCCAGTAAGTCTCGCTACTGAACCAACATTGTCGATTGTTAGTTTAACTCGAAACAATCAAGTAGCACTCTTAATTAAGTTATGTATAGTGATGTTGATAGTTCCTGCAAAGAATGTTGGTTGTGAATAAGCTTTAGATGTTGATAGATTTCTGATTCTAATGGTTTGTGTGAGTTTCTGATGTTCATTTTTGATTATATGATCGGTAAAAGGGAGGGCTTCCAGGTGGCGAGACACTTAAAAATTGTAAACCATTAGAGAATATGGTAAAGAAGCAAGACTCAGATGGAAGACTTAACGCAGCTATCTGTTGTGCTCCTGCGTTGGCTCTTGGTACTTGGGGTCTACTAGAAGGCAAGAAAGTAAGTCAGTGGTGATTAATATTGAAGAACATTTTATGCATCTTTTATCCAGCTCTTATCTAATGTGTGAATATTACTCGGGGTTTCTTACAGGCAACGGGTTACCCAGTTTTTATGGAGAAACTTGCGGCTACTTGTGCCACAGCTGTTGAGTCAAGAGTACAGATAGATGGAAGAATTGTGACCAGTCGAGGACCAGGAACCACCATTGAATTCTCCCTTACGCTTGTGGAGCAGTTGTTTGGAAAAGAGAAAGCTGATGAAGTCTCTAGTATCTTGGTATGTTCTGTCTCTGCCTTTTTTCGATTCCTGAACTGGACAAGGATCGAAGTGTTTGGTTTTGATATGAAGCAGCATAGTATTGGTGCTATGGTGTTCAAATTTACTCTGTTACCTCCTCGTAGACTTACCTATTTTCCTTTTGAATTCAGCTGGTTCGTCCTAATCCTGGTGAGGAGTTTACTTTTACCGAGCTTAACCAAACGAACTGGTCGTTCGAAGATACACCACAGGTAAATGTTCAATTGCCTCTCCACTTGGTCCACTAAAATTCTCAAAGTCAGTCTCTGTTTGATGGTCAGATTGATTCGTAGGAGCATGTTTATGTTGTAAAGCTTTTGTTTTTCTTTATCAATTATTGTTTCTATTTAGAATGATAATGTTTTCCTGTTTCAGATTCTCGTGCCCATTGCAGAGGACTCAGAGGAAATTGAAGCTATTGCGCTTGTTGATATCTTCAGGCGGGCAAAAGCAAATGTTGTGATTGCTGCAGTTGGTAACAGTTTGGAAGTTGTAGGAGCTAAACAAGCTAAGCTTGTAGCAGATGTGCTTCTTGATGAGGTTGCAGAGAAGTCGTTCGATCTGATTGTGTTACCTGTAAGTTGTTCTAAAAGATGAACACTAATAAGTCTCTCTAAGAAAACTTTGAGATTCATTGACAAATAACCAAACTTCTTTGATGAACTACAGGGCGGTCTTACCGGTGCTCAAAACTTAGCAAGCTGCGAGAAACTGGTGAATATGTTAAAGAAACAAGCAGAGGCAAACAAACCATATGGAGGAATTTGCGCATCGCCTGTTCACGTTTTCGAGCCTAATGGTTTACTCAAGGTGCATTAGTGAAAATCACGTCCCGAATTCTAGTTTCTTAATATACTTCTAAGTCATTATACTGAGATAAGAAACATGTTTTGAATAGGGTAAGAAAGCAACTACTCATCCAAGAGTGAGCGACAAACTTTCGGACCAGAGTCACATTGAGCACAGAGTCTTGGTGGACGGAAATCTCATAACGAGCAGAGCTCCAGGGACTGCAATGGAGTTTTCGCTTGCGATTGTCGAGAAATTTTATGGAAGAGAGAAAGCACTTCAGCTTGCAAAGGCCACACTTGTGTGATTTTTAAACAATGCAGTGTGAGAGGAACTTGAATAAAAAAGGGCTTTACCTTTGGTTATCTCGCCATTGTTTATGTGAATTACTCTGTGATATGTGAAATTAATGTCTTTATAAATGAATAAAGGGAATTTAATCAATATTAAAAACTTCTAACTATTTTAATAGATTTTAAACTCGTCAAGTTTGAATTTATTAACGAACAACAAGACAACGTTTTACTCTTGCAACATTACCATTTTGGCGCTTTTTCAAAAAAATAAAAATAAAAAATATTTAGAAGAAGTTGAATTATTTGGGAAAGTGAAGTTGCAAAGTTCTTATCTCTGCAAAATTTAATTCGTTAGGAACAGATGAAAGTGTACTTGTTGTTATTATTGGATCACGAGTCTTCCTGTCTTTAGTTTTTTTATTTTTTCATACTTTGTTCACTTCAATTGATTGTTATGTCCCTTCTCTATGTCTCGTCTTTTTTTTTCCTTTTTTCGTAAACAAAATAAAAAATTTGTGGAAATAAAATACATTACTTGGTATGTAAAAAAAATTAAGAAGAAGTTGCATTAATTTTTCTTATCTACGAATACAGTCCTTATATCTTCAGTACTTTATTCAATGTGTTATAAGTTATAAAATCAACAACTATCCAGCAGAATTGTATTATTGAGGGATAATAATCACAACAACAACAATAAAAGTATTGGTAAATAAATAGAGAGGCCCTTCGAAAGTGACAAATAAAATGGAACAAAACAAAATAAAAATTTGATTGCGAATGGACGAGAAGAAAATATAATGAATGTTATTGAGAATAAATGAAACATATAGAGACAAATAAATTATTTTCGAGAAGTGATCCGAGTCATGTACTATCACGAATATATATACGACAATTAAACATTAAGGGTAAAATCGTAATTTCATGAATAAACAGAGGGCAAATTAGATGAATTGTAATAAATGGAGCCATTTGTCATGTGTCGCCACGTCATCATGAGAAGTCATATCTTACGTGCCAATCCGACGTTACGTGTCTTTTTCCATTTACGAAATTTCAAGAGATTTTAGTTGTTTTTAAAATTATTTGCTTGTTCACTCTTGATTTAAACTTCTAAATCTAAAGTGTAGCAAACTGAACTCTAATTAACTTAAAATTTAGTTTGTAATAAAATTAGCACAATAATCTATAAATTATATAAAAAGGTTTACATCTTCGATTTGGAAGACAAAATGATATAAGAAATTAAATGTTTTAGAGAGAAAATGATGATCAAACCTTCGAACAAGTATTGAGAGTCTATCCTCATGCTAAGCCGATCGTACCTAAAACCAAAATAAACTTTGTGAAATCAAATGGATTGTAATAAAGGATTTAGGTCCACCTCCAACAATAACGTTATCAAATAATGGAAATACATTTTTGAGTATTGACCAACCAAGTAATTGAACACATTATATATGAATTAATATTTCACCAATTTGTATGCTTACGCTTATGATGTCTGAAAATGCTCTCCAATTTATCATAGATATTTGCAAATGTCTGTTTCATTGACGAAAAAGTAAAATAACGCAGAAAATAAAATAGAAAAGAGAGAGTATATTCAAGAGTTCCTATTTGGATATCCTTAGTTTACCAAATTAATTTACACTGCATAATTACAAATGATCTTTCTTTTTTTTGATAAAATTTATAAATGATCTTAGGTGAGTCTTTCAAATATCTCGTTAAACAATGGTGTTATTGCGCTTAATTATTGCATTTCACATAAACTTGCATACTCAAAAATTATAATTCTCTCGATAATTAATCATTCTATTTTGTAGTCTTGCGAATCGTAACCATAATACCAAGTGGAAGTTCCATTAATTTAATTAATTAATATGCAACCGTGGGATGACATATATTCTCCTTGATTTTCTTTATTAAATAATCCGTTTAATGTTTAACTATATAATCTCTTTTTGTTTGCTCAATTATTTAATTTGTTCGTATTAGGGTTGTCAAGTAACCTTTATTTATATAATGCTCAATATGTCACTTTCTTATTTATTATTCCATAAAAGTAGGTGTATATGAAAGTAATTACTTTATATAGATGGAAAAGTTTAAAGCCAACAAATGATGCTATATAATAATATATTCTCACAACTAAATAATAATATAGTTTAATGTAAGAATATGATGCGTTGCGTCAAGTTTTTATTTAATTTAATCTTTTGTATATTGAAAAAAAAAGAAAAAAATTAATGAAGGAGTTGGAAACTTACGTTAGCTCACGTTACCATATTTGTGTTTCAAATTTAATATTTTGTGGTATATATTCTACTCACAATATATATACAACCACAACGAATTGTTTGGGATTCAAGGAGCAATATTCTTGTTCAAATTCTCTAACATTTGAAATATCTTCGTTGAAGACTAGATTGTCTTACTCTCTCTTTCTTTTTTAAAATACATTTATCTTCTTCTTCTTATTTACAACTGCCATTTATATATGAAATTTTGGTTTGTATGCGTCAGGCAATTATTTCGACAAGTTGAATAGAAAAGATATTGAATCTTATAGCAACAAACCAAGGATTTTACATTTTTTATATCTTTGGTTTTCGTTTTTATTTTTAAAGTGGAGCATGTTTAATGTGAAAAAAAGTTAACATTGAAAGTAAAAAAGTTGAAGAAAACAAATGATTGTAAGGGTAAAGAATGATATATAAATATGAAGAGGCCTAATTGTAGAGTGGTAAATAATAAATAGTCTATTAAAGATATAGTTATATTTTAGGAATAAAATCTATGTATTGAGATTCTCAGAACAAAAAGTGAAGAAGTGGAGCATCAAGAAGTGCATCGTATTGGTCAACCCTTAAAAGAAACCGAGAAGCACAAAAGTTTTAATTGAACCTTGACCTATCTAACACCATTGCTTTTACGATTTTTATTCATTTCTTTGATTTTCCAATCCGAATATTTTGTATTTTCTTTTAAGCATACCATTATGATTCTTTGATTTATATGTTTAATTTTTCCTTTGTTGTATTAATATGATATATATAGATTTATTAGTTTGTAATAATGTCGTCATTTTGATTATCGTTTCAATTATATATATGTGCAATTTTTCCGACCAAAGAAAGTGACTCTGATTCTTTATCAAACATTCCATTTGTTATATATATATATATACATTTGATTCTATTTTATCAAAGAAAGTCATTTGTTATATAAAATTACATATATATATGCATATAGTCAAAATATGTAACATAACATTATTTTATTATGAAACAAATGGGCTTTCAGAACATCTTCATCCAAAGAACATGATAAAGTATTATTGTCTTTTGACAATTCAATTAACTTTTTTTTTGGCCGACATTTATGTTTACGTAT